>JAGSMW010000094.1:0-51804 GCA_029286795.1 Byasa hedistus | reverse complement strand
CTTAGTTTTTTTTTTTCAAAAAATAGGGCCCCCAAAAGCTACCAGTCACCAAAAATTGTCCTATTCAGTTTAAAATTTAAAAAATATTTTTAGCCTAAATGGTAAAAAAATTCTAATAGTTGGAAGTGGAGGACTAGGCGTGAACTTGTAAAGCTTCTCATAATATGGAAGACACGTCAAGTACTTTAACAGATTTAGACTTATGAACTTTGAATTCTTAACCGACAGTTTCTATTTACAGAAAAGGATGTTAAGAAATCTAAATCTAGGTTACATCTGAGATTATTAAGAAGAAGAAACATCCACTCATGGAATATTCAATTTTTGTATTGACACATTTACAATTATGACATGTCATTCTTCAAGCAATATGATGTTGTATACAACGTAGGGATTAACAATGAGGCAGAGCCATATTGTTTAAGTTTAGATGTTTCTTTTCAAGTTAAACTAGTAGACGGGGGTTAGGGGGAGATAAAGGTCAAGCTCATGTTGTTTACATATGAAAATGAGGTTTGTCGATTGCTTACCTAAAAACCATACAGAGAAAACTACAATGTTTGCACAGTAAGAAGTAAATCCTACAAAGTTTGTTTTTGAAAACATTGCATTGATTGTTAAGATAGTTCTTTTGAGGCAATTTATTATCCTCACGTACCAAATAGAACACGTTATTATAAGAAATACTTAAAAAGAGGATTGAGGTAAATAAATGAAAATAGATGAACCAATAGAAAAGCATATACATTTGTGAAATAAGAAAATGGGCACTTAGCGAATCCTTCAATGGACTTCAAATAATAAAAGAAATAACCCATTGTGTATGATGCTGCTATAAATAACAATAAAATTAGGAAGTTTGTGGGTCTAACCCTCTTTCTGTTTCGACAACAATCTCAAAGCTTTAAAGAGATTATTAGGTCTGATACTCCAAGTCACCGAATAGTAAGATTCGACTAGACTATAGACAACAGTACCGTAAAACTATACCGAGCATGCATAGCATCTGGAGACAATCGGATAATCATTTCAACAACTCCTTTATTTACAGTAAACCATTTTGACCTTTAGATCTTTTGAAAATAAACAACACTCTTACTAAGTTATAAAGACTGTAAAGTATCTATTAATAAGGAAAGTATGGTTAAGAGAAGAAAGAAATCTAATTTAATTTTTGGGAATGAAATTCTAGATAACCCGATGGAATGACCTTATAAATTTCAAATACCGAAGAGGCCATATGAGGATAAGATACAACTTATCTTACTAAAAAACACAGTAGTACAAATAAGAGTCTTAAAAAACGAAAAGAAATCCTTTGACAGCGGTACAGTTGTATTAAAAGAAAACAGTTACATAAAAGAAGTAAACAGGAAGTGACCACTACGCTTTACAAAGAGTTTTAAGAAGTATTTAACAAAAAAAAATATAACGGCTAAAGAAACTTTTTCCATCGCTTAGCCTCAGTTACGACAGAGACCCAAAAGAGAAAAATAATTACTACAAGTGTTCTGGTCAGTGGTTCGTAACCCTAGTGTAAAGACAGAAAAATTATCGGTACCGTGATTTAAAAATATTAACAGTAATTCTAGTAAAGGTACCGAAAACTTAACCAGTTCTATACCTGCAAGCACTAAATAAAATTGACAAACTAAGACTAAAGATTATTTCTTCATTGAGGATATAAAACATAAAACTATCTGAATTCCATTTAAAAGAGTTTAATAATTTTTAGAAATTCGGTTGACAAAAGAAAGAAATAAAAAATCGGTAAATAAACAACAACGAGGACAATCGATAAAATAGTTACAAAATACAAGAGATGGATACCAATCAGTTTCTGAATGTGATAAAAGCAGGAAATTTCTCAAAAAAGAATATAACTAGGAAGAGGAGTCGGCTCCAAGAGAAAATGCAAGTAAAAAATTTCATGAAACAAAGAGTAGATGTGTCAGATATGACAACAACTTCAAAAGGAATCGCATTAGGAAACGAAAAATAAGAGAGAGAAGAGAAAAGTTTCTTAAAAAATAACAGAAAGAAATACAAAGAAATAGCAAATCAAATGAGAGTATTCGAACCAAGTTAAAAAAAATCAATAGGACTCGAGCAATGATTCTGACATTCAAATACATCTAGAAATAAAGATGCCGATAATGATTGCCTTATTGACCGATCTGACAACTAATTAAGAAATAATCTTTCTGCTTTCAAGAATAAAAAACAAATCTTAGCATTTCAAGTTGAGTGTTAACCAGGGTCTGAAAGCATAAAAGACCTTCCTCAGAAAAACGATTATGAGGAAGATCAACAAAGTTAAGATTTAATGAAATGTTAAAAGAAATAAAAGATTTAAAAGATGAATATAAAGGGTATTAAAGGAAATAAAGACTATAAATAGAACTTTGTCTCTCCAAAATTGATTCTACAAAGTTCACGTCAATTCAAATCCTCCTTAAGAAAGTATTCTCGATGGAAGTCAAAAGCCAAACAGATTTTATATATGAATCAAATATCGGAGTTTTAAGGATTCTAAAAATGCCGTCTGGAAAACGATGCAGAGTTTGAGAAAAACAGTTCGACGTCAACGAAAAGTATGTTACCTGCAACTTGAAAAAAACATAGATGTTAAGCCATTGAAAGTAAACGAGTATAATTAAAAACTTTAGTAAAGACTATCCCAGTTAAGTAGGCTCTAAAATATTTGAATAAAGAAGATAGATTTTTTTTTTTGAGAACTGAAGTACTCAAAAAAGATAGTTCAAAGACAACCAAAAATTCATTTCTTTCTAGATTATTGCCATCAAAAAGAAATAACCCAATGTCACGATTAACAACAACACCTATTTATCGTACTCCTGAAGAACGAACAAACGGTAGCTAAAGAAAAAGATTTTGAGATAGAGAGCAGTAAACGAGAGTCCAGAAAACAGTTCATCAATAATGAAGACAAATTCAAAAAAGAACTGTAACCATTTAATGATATAATAGATAATAAGAAGGAATCCATTATCATCCCAAACCAAAAGGAGTTGAGATAGAGTAACATTGATTCTACAACGATCATTTTGAACGAGGATGGCAAAAGGAAGTAATAATTCAATGACGTGTACATAGACGGAAAGGCATTAGTTAGAAAGAAGATAACATTCTATCTTTCCATTGAATAATATAACAACTTTATATTATGAAGAATTGAACTTTAAAAGACTCTGAATAGTAGTATATTTCAATAAAAAATGTGAGAGAAATAACAACACCACAATAATAACAAACATTACAGCCTGAACAAAAAAGAGATCTATTCCTAAAAGTTTGCAAACAGACGCTTCATAATAAATAGTTACAAAAACTAGAAAAGAAAAGGTAAAACCTACTCCTATATTATGTAACATCTATCTTGAAGATCTTGGGGAAAGAAAAATCAAAGATCAGATTGCTTTTCAAGTCCAAAGATTCTTGTTACCCAAAAAAAAATATTATTATCGAAAAAAAATGCCAAGCACATCCACTCATTCTGATTTAAAAAAGCATAAAAAAATACACTTCATCGGAATGTAACACAAGCACATCAATTTTTTCAGCCACATAAGAGATTATTTCGATTCCAGCCACTACTGTTTCTTACAGCATCCTTCTGTTTTCCAAACCTGTTAAACTTAGAACCAAAAGGAACGTCGATATTGGAAGATTTCAAGCACAGGTTCTACCAGCTAAATGTAGATTCCTCCAAAAATAACTACTCAGATCTAAAAATCTAATTCAACAAACAAATCTCCATTGCCTCTCAGCGGACCAAAAAAATAGGACTTCTTCAATCACAAATGTTTCCCTGATACAGTAGATTCAGCAAGAATTAAACTTTCTGCTTCATCATATACACCACTTTACAACATATCCTCAACTGCTGATCCTACAAGAACGGTAACCAAAAACTCTCATAAGAGAAAACCATGTTCGCTAAACGAAAGGATCATGTTCTTGAAATAACAGGGGTTATAGATAAAATAGCATTTATTATAAAAATTTGAACCCCTTTCTTATGTAGACCGAACTATCTAAAACTTTTGCTATGCTTGTATGCATTGCTTTACACTTAGTGAGATGAGACAAAGATCAGATAACAATGTTTAAGTGTGAATATGGTATGAGACTATTCGAAGTACAAAACCCTGTACAGCTAGAATGCAATATAATACATTTTAATAGTTGGTATTTTTTTATGTTCAATTTAAGTATTTAGATAAATCTTTGTTTTTTGATGCTTGGTGTCCCTCCAACTATTGAATGTTGCATGTAAACTTGAATAATTATTTTTTTTTCATGAGGTGTTTTTTTACGCCCCTCTTCATAGATTTTAATTCTAAGTTGTTGTTGCGAGCCAATACTCACATCGTAGAAAAAAAAGGGTCGAAATTTTCCAGAAATCACTCTTTCTCGACCCGAAAATACTAATTTTCATCAAGAAATCAGCTATTACTTAATAACCAAATAACTGGTGATTTACTTTTATTTCTTGAATGTTACTGATGGCGTAAAGAGCGCTATTTCGCGAAATATGTTATTATTAGAAATAATTATTTTTGCCTGACTAATCTTAGAACTCAGGTACAGACTTTCTGCGATAGGTTATTTCTTAAATCTCATCTGTTTATCAAGTTTTTTAAAAGAGGGCGGAAATAATAAAATGGCTTAAAAGGTCAAGCTTTTTTGCTTTTATTGTAACTAAATAATTACTTTACAACTGAAAACGAGGATTGGTATAAAATTTTGATTTAAAGCATTTTTTACATAAATTTATGTGGGTATTTACCACTACTTGTACTAACAGCATTACTTTCTAAAAACGTAAAACAATATTTTTAATAATATCTCTAACTAGCAGCCTACGTCCTTCATCTTATTGACAATAAGATTTTCTTCTTAGTTTATTTTCAAAACAATCATCTTGTTTATTCAAACATTCGACTCAATTATACTGTTGTACCCCAAAATCGACATTTGTACTTCATGCTTGAAAATTAAGAAATAAATTTTATCACAATGCTTAAAAAACAATAAATCCACAAAACCTATCCAGTTTTTTATTTCAAGTAACTTTCGAAAGAGTCTTTCGTGTATACATCAAAAACAGAAACAAAGTAAGAAAATTACTTCTGTTTTTTGTTCACAGTAGTACATTTTTGTGTTTTTATGTCAGTTCTTTTCTTTTGTTTAAACTTTCTACATTTTGTGTCTGTATCCAGTTAGTGGATCTACAAGTGATACTTGTATGTTATTGTTAAATACGTAAATTTTAAGAGGATATTCAGTGATGAATATGCCTTCACCTATCAGTTGTATAATACTATCACTTCTAACAACCTTTTCACAGCCGAAATAATTGTATTTTCATTTCATAAGGGACCAGTTATCATATCCACGGTCAGAAGATACACTTGTATCCCATTGTTAATCCAGTCTAATTGAGGTAACCTCGTCCCCTCTGTAACTTAATATTGTAATTAGGTTTGTTTCGTAATTTGATCAGGTTAATAGCTTATGTATAAAACCTCTCATAAATTTCTGTTTTCCCTCAAAGAGAGGGAAAAATTTTTATACAATTTGATCGTATTTTCCCTCCAATTTTATAAATAGGATGCCCTAGAGGTACGAAAGATTAGAAACGAGTAATTATATTGATTGTTTTTACGGTGGTATATACCACATAGCTCTTCATAATCTAATAGAATTGTTTCTAACTCGTATCTATATATATTTGTTTATAATTTTTTTGTTAGAAACATTCATTAAATTAGTGATTTTCTTCTCGCGGGAAGTCCACGATTTTGAGAACTTTTGCTGAAAATAACAACACTTAATGAATAACTTGAATAAAAGCCCCGAAAGAGTCGGTTTGCATAATACTACCACATTTTTAAATTTAAAAAACCTACATCTGAGTCAATTTGTTTATGCAAAATTTCATCTCACGTTTCGTATATTGTAGAATAAACATTCAAAATATAAGCTACTTTCAAAAAGTAGTCAAAAGTCTTAATTTATTAAGCGTAGAGGAATCCCAAAAATCATAGTATTTTTTTTTTGGTGCACAGGTAAGGGAAATCTTCATAGAGGACTCTGGTGAGTGAACTGTGGTTTAGTACACTCGAGTACGTGAGATTTCTTAATCACTAAAATCCCCTCCTTTTAAGTAGCTAATCAATATCTGGGCTTGATTCCGGGAGAACCTAAACACAGACTTGACCTACTCTATGCCGACACTGTAGATCCACAGTAGACAGTTTACCGGGCGTGGTGAGAACCAGGGTTATAGAGCATTCATAGATACTGGTTATAGTCGGCCCCATATCTTTAGACTGATTGCAAACACTCCTCTAACACTACCAATCACTATGAATTGGAGTCAAGTCTACCACCTGTTTCGAGTTGTGTGCGTAGTCTTCCGATAGGTTATATCCGCTGGACCTTTCACCCTATTAGTCTAGCTCTCCTCGGAAACTAGTCAAGTTCCACGGGATTCGAACCCGGCCACCATTATTTACTCGGACTGATTTCTTTCCCCACAACGCTTGTTTTAAGTTCTAAACTCTATGCATGCATGATGTGTATGGATCAGAATCGATCATATCATTTATTGAAGCTTACTATCAAATCTGTATATTTAGAAAATGCTTAAGTGTGTTTATCTAGAAAAAAAAGTGACATTAAGTGAGGAAAGAAAGAGTGGGGATACATTTCATGAGTCTAGATTCTCTTGCGTAAAATTCTTAACCTAAAACAAAAGCATCTAAGCTGTGTCGTACATAATTTACATTACTATGTTAACTTACCGAGATCTTTTAAAAATTAATAAATATTTTATGAGAAGAATTGGCACAGAAAGTATAATCTTTAGTTTTATTTATTAAAAAAATAATTTTTACTTAATTAAAGAAATATTTAATAAATTAAATACATCTAAAAAAATATAATCGTTTACATCTTATAATAAAAGAATTATGGTGATGGGTAGCTTTTGGGGGCCCTATTTTTTGAAAAAAATTTAACCCCTAAAGTGAAAGTAGCTGAACTTTTTAGACAGACTGAAACGAGCCAAGATGCTTTTCACCCTCTCCGTGTCTTTGAATCTTTCAATATGAGCCAAAAAGTGTGAGTGTGGTAAGTTGAGCATATCGAAACAGGGTAAGATAAGACATGAAATCGGATGGCCGTTGGAGATGTTATTTACGAACAGCCGAATAACAGTTTTTTTCGAAAATAAGATGTCAATACTCTAATGTTTCCATATCAATTACATTCAGGATTATTTACAGATTGTATGGGAGTAAGCACGAGTTTCAGTGTGAAGAATTGGAGTAAGTAGGCATGCTGTATACGGCGTAATAGATCATCTTTTAAAAAAAGTTGACAGTGGATATTACATGATACATTTAACAAATTAGGTCCTGATGAAAAAACCATTGTGAAGTCATGAGACCCATATATGCAAAGGAGGACGGGGAGAGGTCGAACGGTTAGACTGGGGAAAAAATATGGATAATAGGTGTATCATGCAGACGCACAAAAAGAATCGCATTAAAAGTTACGAAAGGAGGGTAGTAGCGAGTATTTCTTTTACAAAGATTTGGTAAGTCTATGAAACTCATAATATTGTCACAGATTGTGGAGGGGATTATTCACAGTTGTGTTATAATGGTTAGATTCATAATATATTATCAGTAAACACATTTTTGATCCTGATCATCCTTGAATCCATACTCAGACAATAGAAAGACTATGGGAAGGATTTTTAAAAAGTATTGTGTTAATACAACTGATTTTTCTTCTATCGTGAAAGCTGACAAACAGATAGTTTAATAAAAAATGGATTAGTCAACGTTTCTGCAAGTTCATTCATTATTTATCATTAATCCTTAGTTTTTTTTTCAAAAAAATAGGGCCCCCAAAGCTACCAGTACCGAATTATTTTTTGTGTTAATAACGATGTCTTACAATGCAACCTTAAATGACGTCATCACATTTAAAATAATTTTTAAATTTATAAAAAATGAAATTTACATGTTTTGAAATTAAAGTATTTAAATCCATAAAAGAGTTTTTTAAGGCACACTGATTTAGCACTCAATTTTAGATTTTAATTAAAAAATGCAAAGGATTTTTTATTTCAAAAAGTGATGTTGTTTACCTTTTTTTTAATTATTCTTAACAGTTCCCCCCCCCCGATAAATTATCTAAAAAAAAATAGTATATTGATGAAACTACCTTAAATATTTTTTAAAACTGTGACTATCTGAAAGGAATTTCGGGACATGAAACTTGTAAAACTTCTTCAATTCTTCTGAAAGCTTTCATTAAGACTTTTACTGGATATAAGTTTATATAGGAAACAAATAGCCCTATAATTTAATATAATGAAATACGTCATGATGACTAGCTTATATCTACAAATATGGCAACTTTGATATAGGATGTCTAATTGAGCAAACAACTAGCACTATTTGTAATAAAGTTTCAAAAAATAATTTCAATTTACACATATTAATTTGGTAAAAAGTCGATGGTAAACTTAGGTTTTTACAGGATAATATAGGCTTTCTTACTTAAATTATCTACTAAGTTTTCTTAAATAAAAAGTATTTTTGCACTATCGATCACGCAGACATTTTCCTAATGGAATAGTATTTAAGAATTTTTATAATATTAAAAATATGTGCTAGGGGACCTAGTGTAAGCATACCTAACCATTTAGTTGTATCATATAGAAGATTATGAGTCACCTAAATAGCTTATATTAAGATTCTTAGAGTAAAAAAGAATTATAAAAACCTTTTTGTTAATGTCATTCTTTATAAACTAAGAAATAGCCTGAAACTAATTGATTAATTTAACAAAATTTAGATTTCAATTTTTTAATAAACAAATTGTACTGCTACAGAAATATTTAAGTAATTAACTTTAAATATTTTAAAAAAAGGTGACTCTTACTGAAGCACGTGAAAGCATTTATACGTCAATTTAGGGTTTTTTCGTTTTTTATTAAAATTAAAAAATTCGCAAAAAAATTTAATTAATCATATAAATATTCGAATTAAAATATCCATGAATCTTGTTCCTTTCTGGTGAAAAAATCAAAAAATCTCTCTATACTTGCGTCTAGAAAAGTCAAGACTGAACGAGAAGAAGAAAGAAGAAGAATTCGAAAAGTGAAAAGTGCAGCAAAAAATTTTGGTCTTTTTGTGATGATGTAGCTTATTAATTTTACTTATGCAAGGAGTTTTTCTATTTTTGAAGAAAGTAACAATAAAAGAATGTCAGATCTACAATTCATGTGGCTTAAGTGGACAGTAATGGATCAAGAGATGATGTGTAATGACTAATCATAGGAGGAGTTTCTAAAAAAAAAAAGTAAACTAATCAGAAAACTTCTATAATTAAAGTGATTTATTTTTTTTATTTAAATTAACAAGAATCTTGAAATTAAAATTTTATAGGTGGCAAGACCTAAGATTATTCAATAAACATCTAAATAAAAACAAATTAAATTACATATGAAAATCAGTTTACTAGAAAAGATAAGGTTACATTAATTTTCTTTAAGATTTTATTTTTCGCAGGTTATAACAAATTTACAGCTGTAATATCTATCTAAGTCAAAAATTAATTACATATTGAATTCGTTTATTTGTAAGAGAACTTCTAGATTTTTTAAATTTTAGACAATATAGCAGCAAGGCACTTTAATTTAACTGATTTAACTAAAAGGGACATTATTTTTTCGATTGAAATTAACAAACTTCTACAGACGTCTATAGTTGAAATTTTTTTTTTTTTTATATTCATTTTCTGCGTAGTGTTAAACCTTTTATAATAGATCGGTGTATCACTTATGGATGGCGTGTCCACAAAAGACATAGTAAAAAATTGTTTAGAAAATCTCATTTTCTTCTTTTCTATGTTAAATTAGAATTGATTTGTTGTCAAAATTTAAAAAATCAATATTTAGAAAAATAAGTATCTGTAAACGGATCTAAAAATAAAAATATGCTACAGATTAACTTCTTAAAATTGAATTTTTTGTCTAATCCTCAAAGTTAAAGTAAGATTTATTGGTTTAAGGCGTCTCCCCGGCCAAAAGCAGGGGACCCCTTAGGAGAAAAAGTGAAAATAGATAATTTCTTTATTTTCAATAAAAAAACTTCACGGTAATCATGCCGAAATAGAAGCTATTTCTTTGAGAAGTTACTAGTTTAGTAACGAAGAATAACTGCTTCCAAAAATGGCTGACACGAGACTTTTAATTTCCTTTTCTTTTTGTTTCCTTCATATCTGAATAAAGACCATACATTTTTCAATATTGTTGTAAACTAAATCCATTTTGTTCTTAAATTCAAGCCTATGATTAACAATCTCGTGCTGCAAGGCTATCGTGTATGCTTTTGGTAAGAAGGATGACCATCTTGTATTTATTAAAGGACTACATAAACATGGCTTTTTTACCAATTTAGCATAGTTTTAGATTTCCAATGTCCTCCACAACTTCATAAGATTCTACCAGTATTTTCTCTCTTCTATCAATTCACTAGCCAGGTCAATCCCAACATAAGCATCATAAATTAGATGGGATTTATGGGAAACCCCTTGTCTATCACGGCTTTCATCCCTTTGTACAGTTAGTAAGTTCCACCGATCATAATGTTTCTCTAAGGCCTGTTTTTTAGGTTTTTAAAGTATTCAATAATATTCTTCTTCAATTTTTGATAAGTACTTTTTGTCCATTAAGCAGTCATTAAGACACTCTCGCTCATAGTCTCTGGCTAGATATCCATAAATATCCAAAAGATTGTCATTAATTGGCTTTTAGGCGCATCCATAAAGTATTAAAAATAAACATATTTCCCTTTTTCTGCATTGTACATTCCTAACAACCTAAAATCTCGCCTATCAAACATTGTTTATCATTACAAAACAGCCTACTAATCACCACTGAATGTATTACTTTTCTTTGTTTACTAGATCTCATCAATACTATATTCAATTGATCATTCACCGAATTAAGAGATCTCATCGTTTGTTTTCTTAGGTAGTTTGTTATAACTCATGAGGATAAAAAATATTTTTTTTATCCCAAATTTCTTCATAAACCGGAAGATGGCCCAGAAAATTATGGCCTGGGAAAACGGCCCTGAGCCATTTATTACTTTCTAATCATCCATCCTCCTTAGTAAACACTTTCCTCCCAAGGATAATTCACATTGAGGACTTTCCTTAGTTCGAGCAAAGAGGCATAAATCTTAGAATTTGTATTCTTTTTTATAAGGTTATGTAAAGGTTGTTGTTTTAATGTTTGTACATATCAGTAGTACAGACTATTTTTTCTGTGAGTTAACTTATTTAAATATTATATTCTAAGCTTTGTAGTTCAAGTTTAATTTGCTTTTCGTTTTTTGTGTGATAAGCATAACCATTCCTTACAAATTTTTTACTTTCTGATTCTTCTCCTCCTATTCTATTGTCAAAAGGCTTTCTTTTAACAACAGATTTGATATTTTTTTATGCATATTTATTTAAAGTGATTAATTACCCTATGTCAGGGGTCGGTAAACTGCGGCTCTGTATTACATATATATTTTTTTGACCAATTCTAGTACAATTCTGTTTGGCTTCTAATTAGTTAACAAAGATTAGACCTTAAATGTCACTCGCTAATCTATGCTCACCTTTTCATCCACACATTTGAATGAGAGTCTTTTTACTGTTGAAATATTCCAATATGGACGTTTTCTGATGTTTTTATGAAATCAAGTTGCTTTTAAGGAAAGCGAATTAACTTTTTCATCCATTTCAACATTACGTTTCTGTGTAACTGTCATAGTTCAATAATTTTAAAAAAAATTTTAATAATCAAATTTTAAAAAGTTATCCATGTAAATTTTTTATAAAATGATAAGTGTTTGCCGTTTTACCCAAATTACAAACATCTCGAGTGTAACTTTTTTTAGAACAAATTGAATTCTCAAAGTAGTAATTGAGTAAAAATTCAAAATTATGGTAAAATATTACCACAAAAGTTAAATTATTTGGTCATTGAACACTCCTTAATTTATTAACTGGTCGGAAAATTGGAATTAGTTTTACCATTTAGAAGTATCTAAAGAAATAGCGATCAGCTCTTATCTCCCTTTACGAAATATCAAGATCATTATTTGCCCCTTGGGCAGATTAGGTGATCTTGACCGAAATTCTTTGAGGAGGGTGGAGCAAAGGTTATCTTTGTAAGAGTAGTACTTCTTATTAGAACGAGCGTAAAGAACGTTGTGTGTAGATCGAATTTTTTTTTAACGGTCTCGCCCACCATTCTATCTTAAATTATGCATTCATTTAATTTCTCATATCTAGAACACATGTTTCAGAATAACATCACTACTTGTTGTTAGAAAAAGGATGACTAAAATAAATTTCAGCGTTTTTTCCTGAAGTCTTCGAACTGTACAATTCAAAATCTTAACCAATTCAATACGTGTGTTGACGATAATAATAACTAATTTAGGAAGTGTCATAATCGTGTAACTTAGAAAACCGCTACCCCCTCCATACAATTTTTTTAAAGTAAACAAGGGTGTTGTGGAATCTTTATCATTGTGCACAGGACGTACAAACAAATAAGGTAACTGTACAAGATTTCCAAACACATTCAAGTAGAGGGGGTCTCGGTCTTTTTTTATAAAATTCGTTCTTAGGGATCGGTCCCTTCAAAATAATTTTTTTGTGGGCAGCAGAGGAGGGGGAGGGGGGAAGATTTTTTTTAGGAGAACCTCTAATATTCAGAAAGAAAAGAAAGTGAATTTGGAGCATAATTTTTTCACTCTGGGTCCGCAAAATTTTTTCTAGATATACACTTAAGTTTAAGGAAATAAAGGCTTTATGTTCAAATAGATTGTAAGTTGTAATGTGTTTTATTTTTAAGTTTTTTGATTGATTCTTTAGTTGTTGGTAGAGCAAACCAAATTTTATATCTTTTCGATTGAAAATACTTCGTGATGATGAAATGTAGAAATAGGGTTAAAATGGTACAATCATTAATGTCAAAGATAAGATCTACACGTTTTAAACATCGCAATTTTTAAAAACTGGAGTTTTGGCATTCCTTTTCAGATTGATAAAGCTATCACCCTACCCCAGGCAATTGACATGAAAAATAAAAAACAGTTAGTTAGTTAGTTTTATAAAACAAAATACCTGTTACTTTTTGTAGGTAGTATTTTTATTAAAAGGCATTGATTTTCTAGTGTAAAGCACTTTAGCATTGCTAGGGTCAAAAAAATACGTTTTTTTTAAAGTGGTTTAAGTAAATGAAAGAAAAGATAAAATTTAAAATTATTTGTTGGCTATAATAAATGAACTTTTTTTATAATTAAGAATAAATTACCACTTCAGTTAGGATGCTTTCTTTTAAAGAAAATCGTTTTAAAATAACGACCATCAATACATCTCGATTTGTTCTTTATTCAAAAAATTTATATTAAGTATTTAAAAGATTTTTTAAATAAATTATAGCATGTTTCGAAGTAAGACGCTGCTCATCTTCCCCACTCGAGAAAATACGTCTTACTAAATCTTTTTTTAAATTTTGCGAACAAAATGTAAAAACAATTGTTATAGAAACAACACAATTAAACAAGTAAAAAAATTAGATTTTCACAGATTTCAAATTTAATCTGTCATCCTCTTTACAGTTTTAATTATTTTTAATTTATTAGTTAAATTAATTTAATTGTTCCTAGTGGGCGGTAAATTAAATAAAACTCAAAAAAAGATTTTTATTTAACTAATCATTAAATATAACTTTTATCATCTGTTATTGTTTCTTACCATAAAGAGCATAGCTTATCTATTCTTATGATATTACCGGACTATTAGATTATGAAACGTTGATTTTTTCTCTGTTACTTAGGATTATTACAATAATAAAGACATATCCAGTAAAAACTAACTGATACTAGCATTCTTTCTCTATTTTTTAAACAATCGTAGCTTTTTGTCGTCTCGAACTGAAACACATTAAAACATAATTTGAAAACTTGTTTCCAATGAAAACAATATATTCCTTAAAGTTAAATCAAAATAAACACAACAATGAAGTTATTGCTACTACTAATTCTTAGTTGTATCCGATATTTTTAAAAATGCTCAATTAGAAGAATTTCTCAACAACAAAAAACCTCAAATGATATTTCGGCCAAGACATTGAAAGGCCAAAAGCTCTTCTGAACTACAAGCAGGAGATAGCCTAAGGAAGGAGTAAGAACAAACCTAAAGAAGGTGTGGGTGAGTAAGAATAAACCTAAACAAGGAGGTGCTGATTCTATGTCTTCAAAACCTGCATCCGGATCTCAATCAGCATCTCAGGATTGCAGAAGGTAAGCACTATTAAGGTCAATGATAAAGATGCTGTCATGGTTAACTCGAAAGGACCTTACGGAAGTTCTCTATTGTTGTCGTTTCAGATAACGGTGTTATGGAAATCTTCGGATGAGCTTTTAAAATTAGCTGAGGACATTAAAAAATAGTGTGGAGGTAAAGATGAAAGGATGGCTAGTAAAGGAAAGGATGGAAAAGATCCGGTAACCCTGGAGGAAAAAAAAGACGCTAAAGGCGCAGAAAGCAAACCTCCTGGTGGCGGTGCTAAGGATTCAAAGAAAGGAAGCCTTTGTCGTAAAGATCAGAAAATTCTACACATGAAGGTGTTACACTAAGAACACCTTTGGTACAATCCTTGAAAGCAATAAAAAGATACTAAAAGAACGATAGCTCCTTTTGGACAACTGTTCTTTTGGAGAATAATCCTAAGAAAGTACTTGTAACAGTTAAAACTCTTACAGTTTAGAATCAATCTCTGATAAAGGTCTTACTGAAAAAAAGCCCGGTGCTAGTGATGCAAAGACCGTTACAATATTTGGTGATAGTAAGGAAAAAAAAGAATATGGAAAGGCGGGGAGGAAAAAGAAAGAAACGAGAAAGAAAAAAGTGATAAAGAAAAAAGGAAAAACAAGAGGAGAAAGAAAAGAAGGAGAAAGAAAAGAAGGAGAAAGAAAAGAAGGAGAAAGAAAACAAAAGAAGGAAAAGGAATCAAGAGGAAAAGGAAAAGAATGAGAAGAAGGAAAAGAAGGAAGGTGAAAAGAACGGAGATATTAAATATGAAAAACAATGGAGATATAAAAATAAAGACATATTCGATAGTATTTTCAATTTAGGATTTGGTTAAAAATAAAGATTTTAAAAACAGAATCTGAAAAGAACAAAGATCAAATAGAAGAGCAAAACAAAAGAAGATTAGATGCAGCGTTTCATCTAAGGTACTAAAACCCGAATCTTCAAGTTCAACTGGTCAAGAAAAATCAACTGTTGGAATAAGAAAGATGCAAAGACTGAAGGCGAGAAGAAAGATGATAAAGGCATTGCCTCAACTCAATCATAGCAAAGATGCAAAATCTGATTGTGTACCGATAAAGAAGGCAAAGATAAATCGTCCGATACTAAAAAAACAGACAAAGAAAAAATCTCTTGATAAGAAGGATGTCAAGATAAGTCTTCTGATACTAAAAAAGAAACTAAAGAAAAATCTCTTGATAAGAAGGAAGGCAAAGATAAGTCTTCAGATGCTAAAAAAGAAACTAAAGAAAAATCTCTCGATAAGAAAGAAGGCAAAGAAAAATCTCTTGATAAGAAGGATGTCAAGATAAGTCTTCTGATACTAAAAAAGAAACTAAAGAAAAATCTCTTGATAAGAAGAAGGTAAAGATCAGTCTGCTGATGTTAAAAAAGACGAAGGTAAGAATTCTAAGAAAGCTATGGAATCTGTTATTTTTATGGGAACTAACCAAACATTATCTGAAACCGAGCGAAACGAGAATCTCCAAGGAGTCCGAAACAAGAGGCTTCTAATAAACGATCTTCTATTTGTCCTAAAGAAAATGCCTGGTAAGGTAAATATTAACAAGGATGGTAAAGAACTTTACATTGAAGGTGATTTTTTGCGCCACATGAAAACAAATTAGATAAAAGAAAATATAAGTTTACTGGGTTTATTAAAGCTGATAAAACAGAAAATGAGAAAAAAGTAATAAATTTTAATTTAATATTTATTTGAATTCGTTTTTTAAATTCCCTTTTCAAGGCTCGAATGATCTATAAAAACTTTTAATATTATCCTTAAAAGATAAATATTCATGCTTTGGCACTTTTATATCTTGGACATAAAAAACTCAGTCATTTTCATAGTTTAAACCGATATCCTCCTAGACGTTAATACAATTGAAGTTTATTTTATTAAAATTATTAAATAGCATTTATTCAGAAGAAATATTTTTATTTAAACCAAAACCTGAGCAATAAAATTATGACTAAACAATGATGAATCCGGTAACAAAAATACGATAATCAGCTAAATATCTTCTATCAATTTCCTCTACAAGATTTCCGACTTACACCTAACTTAAGAAGACCACTCTTAATCCTAGAATTTGTTTTATCGATGTATTTACCCTGTCTTCTTACGCTTTCCAGTACGTCTATAGCTCCAACTAGGATATTATTTACCTTTTGTGTTTTTTGAGAAAAGAAGTCACCATCTGGAATTTCTTCTTTGTGAGAGCATTCATTATATGGTGATTCTGTCTTGAGTCTAGATTTTATTAAATCGTCTTCAATTTCCTTCTTCTTTTTGAGTCTTAATTACTTAGTCGTATTATCTCTTTGTTAAAAAAGAATGTCGTTCTTCTCTTTTATTTGTTTAGATAATTCATCATTAGCTTCCATATTTTTCTGTATTTTTAATAATTTCTGGATCCTTATTGCTAAGGTACCAAGAGTTCAAAGTCTTCCTTTTCAAGCTCTTTTTCGATCTCCTTAGATTCATTGTTTTAATTTTTCAGCATCATTCATTGCAGGGATAAAAATAAAACTATAGAATACAAAAACAACTAGCTAAATTCCCTAAACACCGTAAAATTTAATTCACAATAATTTAAAAATATTAAGACAGTATGATATTTCTTTTTAACAGCTTTTTATGATTTACATTTCTAGAAGCCCATGATACAGAGGCATTACTTTATACTGTTAAAAGAAAAAGGTTTATAAAGCAAGACGTTCTTGTCTAATAAATGAAGCTTTTTTTTATTATCAGCTAAAAATATTTTAAATTTAATATCACATGATAAGTAACTTTATATTACAAGATACACATTAAAAATTGAAATTATTACACTGATAAGATTTATCTATAAAATTAGATTTTGAAAAGCATAATTCAGACCATAGTGCCCTAAACTCCATGATAACAGCCCAAAAAGGGTTATGTTAATACTGTTATGGCCGCAAGAAAAATATATGAATGAAAAGAATTGCTTTTAAAAGAGGCTTTTTAAAGAATTCTAATAAAAATATGACTTCGGAAACAAAAAATTACACATGTACTGATTTAGAACACAGACCATTTTATAAAAAAATTAGGCTTAACTTATACAGGGAGACGGATTAAAGCATATTTGTGAATTTTATATGCTTTTATTCGTACGACCACAAGAAGACACTTCAAATTACTTTATAGTTTTTAAAAAAAATTCTTATTTTGAGATAAAGGAATTACTTGAATTTAACTGCAAATTTTCTAATATACTTTCCTATTTTCATCAAAATTAAATATATTTTAGCTTGTATTGGTTATATGTTATGACTTGGTGTGAATATTTTCAGATTCTATAACGTACATAGGCAAAGACTCTAAATATTCCGTGATTGTGGTTTAATTTGAGCATGCTTTGAAATACAGAACAGATGATTGCTTTTAAGAAAAAAAGAAGTTTTTTTTTTAAGTTTATAATCGATTTCGTATTTAAAAATTAAGTTATAAAATAATTATCGTGATTTGAAGCTTCACAAACATTTCTAAATCTCCTGTATTTTAAATCAAATTAAATAAATTTACTTGCCTTTAAAGTAAAATTAAGTTTTTTCATAGTTATCATTTAAAGGGAGGGGGAGGAAGCCTCCTATAGAATTACGAGTATAATTATATTACAACTATGGGCTTTTTTAAATAGTCTGTGCAATCTAAATGTTGTGAAATATCTCGTTAGTCTTTAAAAATTCTTAAATACAAAACTTGTTTGAAATGTGTGAAAATCACAAGAAGGGACGAAGAAAAGGAAATGACAAAATAAGGACTGTGAACTTAAAATGTTACCATTCTGGTTTAATACAAAATACTTTCAAGTTAAAATTTTAAAACGTGTTTACAAAAATATCAATTTTTTTTCGAAAGATATGGCAAATAAATACAAACATATCTAATTAAATTTTTTTATTAATATGACTTGCAGAGATATCCCGCTTATAAAAGTACTTCCAATGCATATTTGTATGTTTTTCTTTTCGAGTTCTTTGAACCCCAAGACTTATACCCTTTGCTATTAGAAAAAAATTTGGGGGGTAAGGAGTTCGAAATGGCAAATTAAATATAAAAATACTATAAACTGGCACGCAAAATGCTTATTAATGAAAAAAATAACATAAGTTTCTCACTTAAAATAGTTAAGAGTCGTAATCGGAGGTTTGTTTATTTGTGGATTTTTTTTGAAATTTTTCTTTGGAGGGTTAATAAAATTGGATGTGAAATTCTTCCATTAATAACTAGCAAAGCTATCCCGTTTAAACGGGACTTTGTATTATTACTTGTATTTTTTTCTACGATTTTCAATCTGTGTCTCTCCTGATATACTTCTTTTTTTACAAAACAAAAACATAATCTAAAATTTCATATCCAACATCAAATGTATATAAAGTACACACAAAAATACTTCTTTAACGAAAAGAGACATAATTTTGGCTTTAAAAATCGTCTTAGGCCATAATCAGAACTTTTACTTTTTCTTCATATATTTTTATCTTTTTTTACAATAGGGGTTGAAAAATTAAATATGAAATCCTTTTATTAATAAAATTTATTAATAAAATAGCAAAGCTATCCCGTTTAAAACGTTTGGGGAAAAACCCAAAAACAAATTTTTTATGCATCGGTATTTGTTATTTTAAGAGTTTTAGATTTTTTTGCCTCCCGTATGCTTCTTCTTTTAAAACAATAGCATGAATCCAAAATAGCAGATTTGACTTCAAATTAACACAAAATACACATAAAAGTTCTTCTAAAACGATAAGAATAAGAATCGGAACTTTAAAAACTGTCTTAAACTATAATCAGAAATTTTAATTCTTTTGATTTTTTTTGTATTTTTCTTGAAAGAGGGGTTAAAAATTAAATATGAAATCCTTTTATTAATATGATGATGATGACTAGCAGAGCTATCCCGTTTAAACGGGATGTAATTGTATCATAATTTGTCTTTTTTTCTATGAGTTGTAAGCTTTGACCTCTTGCAAATCTTCTTTTTTTACAAAACAAATGCATGAATCTAAAATAGCAGATTTGACTTCAAATTAACACAAAGTACACACAAAAATTCTTATAAAACAAAAATAAATAGGAATTTTAGAATTTGAAACTCTAATGAAGCACAATCAGACCTTTAAGTACTTTTGATTTTTTTGTGTTTTCCTTGAAAGAGGGGTTAAAAATTAAATGTGAAATCCTTTTATTAATATGATGATGATGATGACTAGCAGAGCTATCCCGTTTGAAACGGGAGTGTTTGTTGTATCATACCTATTATCTTCAATTATCTTTTAGATTTTGTTTATTTCAATTTCAATTCCAACTTCTAAAGTTTCATATAAAAATCAGCCAAAAATTAAATTAAAAAAAAGCCACAAAAATTCTATAAAATAGTCATAAAAGGTTTTAAAAATACATTTAAAGTAAAATATGGATTATTGTCTCATTTTAAAACAATATCACAACTTTAAACTTTTTGATTCTTTTCAACTTTCTTTTGTTTTAAGGGTTAAAAATTATAAAAATAAAAATTTTAGTCATAAGATAGCCAAAGCTATCCCGTTTAAACGGGACGTTAATGTATCTTATTTGTCTTTTTCCAAAAATTTTTGATCTTTTGCCTCCTGGTATACTTCTTTTTAACAAACAACACCATGATCTAAAATAGAAGATTTACATCAAATTAACACAAAGTACACACAAAAATTCTTATAAAACAAAAATAAATAGGAATTTGGGACTTTAAAAACTGTTCTTAAGCTATAAACATAACTTTAAATTCTTTTGATTTTTTTTGATTTTTCTTAAAATAGGGGTTAAAAATTAAATGTGAAATCCTTTTATTAATATGATGATGATGACGAGCAGAGCTATCCCGTTTGAAACGGGACTTTTATGCACTTTTCTTTTTTTTCCAAGAGTAATTTATTTTTAAACCTCCCAATACTTATTTTTTACAAACAACAGCAGTAACTTACATAGCAGATTTGATCTCAATTTATCACAAAGTACACACAAAAATGCTTATCAAACAAAAATAATGGAAATTTTAAAATTCAAAATTGTCTTGATTCATAATCGGAACTTTTACATATTCTTATTTTTTTAAGGTTTTTCTTAAAAGAGGGGTTAAAAATTATAAAAATAAAAATTTTATTAATATGATGATGATAAATAAATGTATATAAGACGAACATAAAAACCCTATTAGGGAGTAATTAAATCAAAGTACAAAACACATTTGAATTTAGAACATTAGAATTGCTTCTTAAATATTCCATAACTAAATGTTTTTATTTTAGAACTTTCAAAGATTTTGTTCTGTTTAAAAATATTATAAAATTCGTATACGGTCGTATTCCCCCAAAATGGGATCGGCCACTTTTATAAGAACTCACAATGTTCTCAATAAATAATTTATATTATATATCATGAGAATTCTGCCCTTCAAACTATAAATCTTTATATAGTTTGGAGAGGAAAAATAGATAATTGGAGGGAAAATAATATTAAGAAATATGTGGTGCTATACCACATATACAAATACACTCAACAAATTCTCTGCATTTGTTGGATATGTAACAAGTTATCTTTTTATTAAAAAAATTACTTTAAGACTTGAAAAAAAGTTCTGTCTGATAATTAATATGTCCTTGTAAACCAGGAACTTGGAGATATTTTGAAAAAAAACTCCACTAAATTTTTTATTTTTAAGCTTTCTATTCTATTTTTTTTCCATGCCCCCTCTCTGATAATTTTTTAAACAGCTTTATTTGGTGACACAGATCACGGGGGTGTGGCGTGTCTGCACCAAACAAAGCTATTGTGTATTCTATACTTTATCATTGAAACTTAATTTATATCATAAGTATGGATACAGAAAAAAACTACCTAATTTTGAAACTAAAACGCTAATTAAATATTTCTCTATCCAATCACAACACATTTATCTCTATCGCATGGATTCTCACAATCAGATTCATCACATGAACATTCTTGTTCACACTCACATCATCAGCTGATACCTCCTCAATCTGCCCATATTAACGTTGTGCTAACGTAAATCATTTTCTTCTTTTTTAGTTTCTTTAGGAGCTTCCTATTCTTTTGTTTTTCTTCTGCAATACGAGTTGTGACTGTCTTGAAATCTGTAATTGTTTACCGTTTCTTCTCAGGTGTGATAGTTTTTCTCTTCTATATTGTTGGTGGGGTTCTCCAGTCACTGTAACCTCATTAATTATCGTAGAAGGTGAACATGATTGTTTCCATTATTGTAGTTGAAACTGTAACTGTATTTTCATTTATTATAACAGATGCTTTCTTTTCTATTGTTTTGAATATGTTTACCGTTTTCTTTTCTTTCTTTCGCGGACCACTCTTTAGCAGCGTACCCTGATAGCTTGATAGAAACAATTAGATGAAATCTCATCGTCACAATAATTTATATTATCTTGCAGGAAATTGATTAGGTGTATGGAACTATCCGTATGCTTGGAGGATGTTTTTTGATCCGTTTGACTTTCTTGGCATTTGATCCGGGTGATACTTGAGGGGTTGTATTATTGTCTGATCCTCCAGAAGCTCCACTCATTTGCTGATGTTGCTCTCCTCCTGAAGCTCCTGCTGATTGTGATGATGCTCCACCAGACGATCCACTACCTCCTCCTGAAGCTCCTGCTGATTGTGATGATGCTCCACTAGATGTACCACTACCTCCTCCTGAAGCTCCTGCTGATTGTGATGATGCTCCTCCTGAAGCTCCAGCTGATTGTGATGATGCTCCACCAGACGATCCACTACCTCCTCCTGAAGCTCCAGCTGATTGTGATGATGCTCCACCAGACGATCCACTACCTCCTCCTGAAGCTCCTGCTGATTGTGATGATGCTCCACCAGACGATCCACTACCTCCTCCTGAAGCTCCTGCTGATTGTGATGATGCTCCACCAGACGATCCACTACCTCCTCCTGAAGCTCTACTGATTGTGATGATGCTCCACTAGAGTACCACTACTTCCTCCAGCTACTTCCGCTAGATGCACCACTACCGCTATTCGAAGATCCTATAGACATTGAAGAGGTTTCAGCAACTGACTTTACTTGATTCCGATGATCCTACATTGCTTTCTGATGGTTTTTCTAATGCACCAGAAACCTTTTCTACTGTTTGTGCTGTGACTTTTGAACATTTTTTCTTCATCTAAATTCTTATCCTGATAAAGACCAGTTCCTGAGATTTACCTTGTTCTGAATTGAATTCTTTTCACAGCTACAATCTTTACCGCCAATACCCTGATTCATCCTTTATTACGCCATTCTCGTTTTTCATTTCTAATTTACCAGCATAATCTGTATATTTACCATCAGATTTTAGCAACCAACTATATTACAACCTTTGCACATTCGGAACACCCCTAAAAGTTTAGAGGACAATCTTTTTTGTCTTCTGGTAATAAGAGTTATAATTTGTTGCTCCTTTTTCTATTATTTTACTTGCTACTAGCTATTGAAAGTCGAAGCATTAACTGAGGTTGAGGTACATTAACTAGAATTCAATGACTGCTAGAACCAAATGCTTGCCGAAGACATCATGCTTGCTAGAACCTATGCTTGGCTGAAGACATCATGTCTGCTAGAACCTATGCTTGCTGAAGACATCATGCTGCTAGAACCTATGCTTGCTGAGACATCATGCTGCTAGAACCTATGCTTGCTGAAGACTGGCTGCTAGAACCTCTGCTTGCTGAAGACATCATCTACTAGATCCAGCACTAGCTGAAGCCATCATACTGCTAGAACCAGCCACCAGCAGAGGATAGGATTTGCTAGGCTCTAACCTTGCTGTGAAATCTTATCGTTTGGACCCTGAAGAAGACTTGGAGACACTTTTGAACTTGAGTTTTGACTTTCATCAACTTTGTAGAGGATTTATCTTTTTTTTTCTGATCTTGGTTTTGGATGCAGAATCTGTCAGATTTTGTATCCTTCATTTACGTCTTATTTTTTTCTTTTACAATCTTTTCAGCAATTTATCCTCTCTTTTATCCTTTTGCTTGGTAGAATCTTTATCCTTTCCTTTTCACCTTTTTGGTCCTCTTGTTTCTTCTCCTTACTTTCTGTTGTTCATCTTTTTTCTTTTTCTTTTCTTCCTGTTGTTCCTCCTTTTTCTTTTTATCGCTGCTCTGCCCTTTTTTTTTCTTTTTCTGCTTTTTTTTCTTCTTTTTTGCTTGTGGCGCTTTTCTCTTCTTTTTGTGCTTGTTTTTTAGGAGCCTCTTCAGCTTTCTTCTGCTCTTTTTCCGCCTTCTTCTCCTCTTTTTGTTTAGATTTTTCCTCCTTTTGTGCTTGTTTCTTAGGAGCCTCTTCAGCTTTCTTCTGCTCTTTTTCCGCCTTCTTCTCCTCTTTTTGTTTAGATTTTTCCTCCTTTTGTGCTTGTTTCTTAGGAGCCTCTTCAGCTTTTTTTTTATCCTTTTCAGCTTTTTTTTCTTCTTTTTGTGCTTGTTTCTTAGGAGCCTCTTCAGCTTTTTTTTTTTATCCTTTTCAGCTTTTTTCTTCTTTCTGAGCTTGTTTCTTTGGTTCCTCCTCAGCCTTTTTTTGTTGATTATCCTGTCTTTAGGTTTGGCACCGCCATCTGCGGGCTTAGCCTCCTTCCCTTTGGTTTGGCCTCTTCGTACATTTTGCAGAATTAGATGGAGTAAAAAAAGAACGTCTAACTGGTGATACACCTATAAGGCTTGAATTCTTTAAAGATTGTTAATCTTTATGTTATCAACGCCATGCTTTTAGAAAATTCATAATTCTAGCTTTCTTCATTATTTCACCAATCAAATCGTGTCATTCTTAAAATCTTTCAGATTTAATAAAAGGTATTCGCTGATACGATACATTCTAATTCCCTATAGAAAAAATGTAGTTCTTGATTCCCATTATTTGTTTACCTAAGCTAAACATTATTTATCTTAGTTTTTTTCAGAATTGATATTTTTTTTTAATTAGTGTTTAAAACTATTTCATGCTAAATTTAAGTTTTGAGATTAAATCTTTTCTAAGAGAATAAATTTTTTACAAGATAGATCTCCTTAATTTTATCCTAATAACACTTTGAATAACTTCGAGTAATTCAAATTATCTTTTTTAATAATATAAATCATTCTAATTTCCTAATTACTTTAAATACGATTGCGAAAACAATAATAAAGCATTAAACATAGAGAATTTTAAATTTATAAAAAATCTATTAAACATACATTTTATGTTTACAAAAAAGATATCTAGAAACAATCCTTTGCTAGAGTCTTTATCTCATAATTATTTATTTTTTCTCTGCAAAACATCTACTTGAAAACTTTAAAAAAGGTGTTCTACTCATCATTAGACATCCTTCATTCTTATCTTCACAGAGAGTTTTACGTACGAAGGAAGAATAAAACAAGCAATAAACTTAAAAAAGTGCCGACTAAAATGTAAACAAATTCCTTGGTGGTGATCTCCACAAAAGATAGATACTTAACCATGTCTTAAAAATTCAGGCAAAAAATAAAGCAATAATAGAAGTAAAGTATTTGCCAAAGTTGTCAATACACTAAAAAACAACAAATTTCTTATTCTTAATAATACTTTCAAACGTGTGGAGCACAATTACTAAAATATATCCCATTAAAAATGGATTGATATGCTGTGACAAAAAAAACGAGTGTGCCTGCTTTGGAGAACCAGAAATCTCATCTTGATCTTCACCATATCTAGAAAAAACCCCTAATATAATAACCTGCATTGTAGTGCTTACTAGAAATGGAATAATAAACTTCTTACCGTAGATTGTTCATCAGGAGGATTAATACTAATTCTAGATTTTTTTAAAGATGAAATAAAGAAAACCATCGCGGCTATAATAAAAACATCAACGTTGGAAAGTTGAAAATCACTTAAAAACATATTTCTAAGTATCAAAAACGCAGCGAGACAATGCTCAACAATATATGCTAATGTAACAAACTTGAATTTGCTATAGACTGCAACGGATTGCAGCTCTTCCTTCCTTAATAAGAGTGGAAAAAGCTTCATGTTTTTTCGAATGAAAACTAGAGCTAAATAGCTTCATTCTCAGCTAATGCTATCCCAACATCCGCACTTTCCTAGTGCTCCACTATCATTAGCTCCATCTCCACAGAATAAAAACACTCTACCAAACATATTTCTAAGATCCTCAACTAATGCTTTTGATTTGGTGAAAACCTTGCAAAACTACTCCTTTCTTTAAAATAATGAGAATTATTCTGTTTTTCTAAAGAAATCATATTCTTTACCTTCACAAGCAACAACAAAAAGTCTTCACAACATGCTATCAAAGTCATTTATAAAACTGTTAATCTTACTTTATTCAATACAAGTTCCTCATCTCCTAAGCAAACCCATTCAACATCGTATACAGTTTACTATTTTTATTATAATAGGAATATAACTGAACAAAAGTTATCATCAGATTACATTATTACAACAGAATTGCAGTTAAAATATTATCCCCAGTACAAATTATACTTTTTATCTGGAAATTATTCAATTCCTCAAAATAACTTTGTTTGTTTCTGTTTTTAATTTATTGGAAAACACAACCAAACATAGAAACTTTAAATTATTTCTAACATCTTCTTAGGTTTCTATTCTATCTACTTCGTTATACCCCTAATGTTAGACTCTTGATAACCAAGGAGTGAATATTCCTTTATTTTTTTCATCATATCCTTCTGGTTTTTCAGAAGTATTTCTCCTATACAGTTCTGGTGTCCTTTACAAAATACTATTTTCTTATTTTATATTGGACAATTACGCTCATCTCTTAAATCTGAGGAGAACTCATAAACATTTTAAGATATCTACCTGTATAATTGTTACATGAGCTGTATTAAAATCTATTGTGTGACATTTGTTTCCCTTATCCAAGTATACATCATCGGTATTTTGTGTGAATACAATTCTTATTTTGACATCAGATTCTTTTAAGAAAGGTCCATACTGTCACTGGAATCACCTATAATTATATTTCTAATGTTATCAGATCTTTGTGTAAGTTAGTCTCAGAAAAAATAAACATCTTTACATCAAGAATGTCTCCCGAATATTTTCCATCTAATTAATAAACTGAAGTGACATGTGCGCAATCCAACCTCTTATTAAATAATCCATGTTTCTACACTAGTATAAGAAGTAATGAGATTATCAAGACATTAAAAGATCAACTCCTTCACAGGTAAGAGTACCGGTCTTATCAAATATAGCTGTATCTATATTACTGCTAAATAAATACGATCTGTATTATGCCAATAATTCCGTTATTTTTAACTTCTTATTAGAAATTTGAATTCCAACAGATAGAGATGCATATAAAGCCGGTGAAGCTAGAGTAAAGAACAAGTCGAATGTATAAATGAAAAGTATCTTTGAAAAGTACATTGAGAACAAAATTAGATTTAAAAAGATAAAAAATTAAAGGAGAATGATCGATAACAATATAAAAATGGAGGAATAAGCGTCTGTAGAAAGAGGAATGCTTACAAGGTTTAGGATTCATTAATGGCCTTCATTATGTCCTCTAGAAGTGTTAAAACCCAAGTTGAGTGCTATAACCAGTTTCCATATAGAATTTTTCAAATAAATTAAATCTGTCTATTTTTATAGGCGAATCCTCAGAAACTGACTTAGTAAGGTTTTTTAACACGACCTAATTTGTTAAATTTATGTTGGAACATGTATTGACAGTATCATTTACGCTTTTCAAAATAGAAGTACCAGAATATACAATGGACTTATTGCTTGAACTTTTACAGATAGGAATACTTTCTCCAGTTAAAAAAACTTTCATCAGCAATAACATCTCCTCTTAATAGTAAAGCATCACAATAAAACTCTTTACAAGGTTCGATATAAATCATATCACCAGGATATATATTTTTAGAATCACATGAAATAAACTTACCTTGTCTAAACACACGAACATATCTTTTTGTTTGTGCTCTTTCAAAATTAAATTTTTGCTGATTTCGGTGGATAATTTTTTCGATATACCCGTTAGAGTACATAAGTCCTATAATCGATCCAAAAATCTTATATTCCAATGTTAAACCAAAGTATTATACAGAATAAATTAACTAATAATGTAACGGAGAATGTATTTTTTTAGAAATATTTCGAAAATTGAAGGTAATCTGTAATTATTAAGATTTTTTCCGTACAGGATATCCTTTTCTAAAAGTTCAATTTTCTCTGAAAACTTTTGTTTGGTTTATTTTGTACGAATAAACATCTTCAAAGTTAAGATTTTCACAGAATTCAAAGTTGTGGATAACAAATCCTCCTGTACATAATCAAAGATTAATCTTGAGTTTCAGTATCTAAAATTCGAACTTCTTCTTTTTTTACATAAGTTCAAGATTGCTCCGTCTCTGCGACATGTAAATGATAATATTTTCTAAATTCCTTTTACCGTATTTGGTTTCTGATAAGAACCACAATCAGCACATCGAAGGTGGACAGGATTTGGATGTTAAGAATATTTTCAAGTCCGGATAATATTTACAGATAGTATAAAAAATACCACAGGAATAAAACACATATGAAATCATATAAATTATCAGATAAAATTTTCTTTCTCCTTCAATTATCTATATACTGTCCAATAAATTTGTTTTTCTGTTGGTCATCCTTTAAAGGGGTGACGTAAAATTTTTTTAAATTTTAAAGATAAACATTTTAAAGATTTAATTAAAACTTAAGATAAGAATAAGTAAATCATTTTTATTTTAAAATTTTCTGACGAGAACTTCAAATTTAAACGCTATAAAATATAGATTTTCACTTAAAATAATTATAAAGTATTATGATTGTGTCTCGTTTGCATATCAAACATTCAAAAAAAAGAAAAACTATCTATTCAAGATTACTAAGCAATACGAACATTTGTTAAAAATTTGAAAATAGGCGGATATTAATTTATGAGTGTATCTTTAACAAATATAATTTAAATTTCCACACGTAATTGTTTTATTTGTATGCTATCCTTTTATATTTATCTTCATTAATTAATTGCTCCTTAAGTAGTATTTAATACAATGTCATGTTTCAAGATTTTTTTTTAGAGCATATAATAAGACAGAATGTCAACAAAAGATTTAAAGAGAAAATTTCGAGAAACAAAAAATATTAATAGCTTTATAAGCTAAAATTTTCTAAGGCTATATATTTTAGGATTTTAAAATCTTTTTTTTTTTTTCTTTGGTGCCACAAGTAGGGAGAAATCTTCATAGAGCTCTGGTGAGTGAACTGTGGTTTAGTCCCACTCGAGTACTGGAGATTTTACTCCACTAAAATCCCCTCCTTTTAAGTAGCCTTATCATACCTATCTGGGCTTTGATTACGGGAGAAACCTAACCAACTAGTCTTGCACTATCTATGCCGAACATGTAGATCCACAGTAGACAGTATTAACGGCGTGGTTAGTAACCCGGGAAAGAGTTCCTTATCGTACTGGTATAGTCGGCCCAATATCTTCAGACTGATTGCAAGCACACCCTCTTACAAATCACAACTATGAATTGGACTCAAGTCTCCCACCTGTTTCGGCCGGTGCGCAGTCTTTTCCGATAGGTCATATCCGCTGGACCTTTCACCCGATTTAAGTCTATCTCTCCTTCGGGAGTAATTCAAGTCCACCTTGAAAGTTTTGAGTCCCACGAGATTTGAACCTGCAACCATTATCCTCTCGAACTGGAACTCTCCCTCTGAGCTATGGGACCCTCCTTTCACCTTACTTCCTTTCTTTATATTAATATTTTTTAAAAATCAGAAAAGAACTTGGTTAGACTTGCCAAAGGGGACGCATAGCCTTTCCCCGGAGTATTTACCTACTTAAACACAAAAGATCTATAAATGTTTTTATCTTGAGATCCATTTATTTTTGTCTCAATTTACTATTTACAGTTTTAAAACTAATTTTCTTATATTAAGAATTGACAGCATTCTTTCCAAGCCCTATTCAGTAATAACCCATATAGAAAGATTTGTGTTCTTGATTTAAATTTAAAACTTTATGCAATTATCGCTTTAGTGAAATTTTTTTGTAAAAAAGTGGGTTTCCGATGCTTAAAAACGCCAAAATTACGAGTAAAAAAATACATAGAGGTTTTGAAAATTCGAGAGAAAAAAAGGGAATTCGACATTAAATCAAAGCTTTAACATTCTTTTTTTTTGTATACCTGGTTTGAAAATAGTAATAAAAGCCGTGCTGTCCTTAAATGGTAAAGCCTCTCAAAAGCCTTTACGAGGCAGTTATTTACAGTGTTTTGATTTATTAAAAATCGAAAAATTTAATTTTAATAGTTTTTTAAAGTAAAATGAATAAAAAAAGCAATCAAAACCTTGCTAAATTCACCTAAATAGAGAGGGATGTGTTTTAACATCCTCTTATTTCATGGATTATGTTCTATGTCAACGATCTTCTAAAAATAGATCTACGCTGTGAAGCTGAGAATAAACGCATATTGATATCCTGAAAAAAATCGCATGCATATGCGCGATATAGACTGTACTTAACTTTTCTGTAAACATGGTAAAGGTGATCTTATTTTGATTTTAAAAATCAGTAAATGATTATGCATTTTATAGTTTTTTTCTAAAACTATCCTTTTGATGAACTGAATAAATTTATAATGGGCTGAAATTAAAATCCTGGAGGATCAGGCCATGATGCTGCATTGCTAAAAGGGCAGCCTATCTTGTATTTTCTTTGAGAGCTGTGTTTTTTGATAAAGTATGTTGTAGCTGTAGCATTATTACCGGGTAAGTGTCCAGAACTCAATAGTTCTCGACAATGGACACCCCGGAAACAGAACAAGGGTAACTTATAGATTTATTTAAACTCTTGTGAGTCCCCTTAATGCTCTCTGAATTTATTCTCATCTTCATTGGGTTAAGGGTTAAAAATGTATTGAATGCCAAAATATGTTCTAGACCCTTCTAGAACAAGAAATAACAAAATAAATATTTTTATAAATGCGGTTATTAATACCACAGTAGCAATGAGCAAAACTCTTTTAATTCTAGTTTTGTTTAGTTAATTAAAAGAAATTTTCTTCTAACTCTTTGTTGAAGTTCTCTACTTGCGTATTTGTAATTTCTTAATCTTATACATTTTTTTGAAATGTTTTCACTGTAGTTTTTTTACTAAGTCAAGAATTTCAACTTTATCTTAGTATAAAGCATGATGTGAAAGATTTAAACCCTATTTTTTCAAAAGTATTAAGATGGTTGATCTTTGAAACGTAAATGCACATTTTAATTCTAATCCTAAACAAGGCACATATATAAAATTATCAAAGAAAAAACTTAAAAAATCTTTAACAATAGGATATTTAATTATAATTTAAAGAGTAACTTTGAACATTACAGCGACTTCTACTTAAAAGAAATTTACAATATTCAAGAAGTTCAATATTTTCTTCACACCTGTGTTCTACGATATCCTCTAGTCTCTGTACTTTATTTCTTAATTGTATATTTTTTTCTTTTGTGTTTTCGAATGCATTCTTAAGATCTTCTATTTCCATTTTAAGAGAATTATGTTTTTCCAAAGCTATTTCCTTAAAAATATCTGATTTCTTTTCTGATTCACAAAGATCTTTTTTTAAAGCTTTTATATGGGCTTTAAGTCTTTGTTCAGCACTCCTCAGCTTATCTACCTCATTAATTAAGCAAATATCGCTTTCTTTTCGTTTATTTTTCAAAGTTTCATTTTAGAGATTTCTTTTGATCATTTTTATCTAGAAGTATGACAAGGTCCTATCGTATTCGTCAATCATTTTCTTATACTCCTTTTCCTTTATTCTATGAATAGAAAGCTGCATATTTGTCAATGAAAGCTCTGAACATAATTTATCATAGTCAGAGCGTTGTATAGCTATGGTTTCACTGCACTCATTGTCTTTTGAACCAGTCCTGAGTAGTTAATTGTATATATCATTTACATTCTATTTCACAAGTAGGTTCGTTAATACACATTATCTCTTCTATCAATATAGCCGATAGTTGGCTATTGAATCTGAGATGTAATCAAAACGATTTTCTTTTGCTTGTCATAAGGGCGAAGAAGAATAAATAAAAAAAATAAACAAAGACAGCATATTACCATAATTCAAAAGATAATAAAAATAGGGAAGGTTTTTTTATATATTTTTGCCTCGAATTACCCATATATAAATCTTTTTTAAGAAATAGACTGAAAACTATATCTTCCTCAGTGATTTTTAACTCTCATACGTAAGTTCGGGATTTAAAAAAAAAATATTCATAAATATAAAGGAATTACTCGTAAAATAATCACAAATCGGAAATCATATTACGATACTTTTGAAATTTAAAAAAAAAATATTTCACCTTTTTTACAAGACCACCCAAAGGATTTTTTAAAAAAAGTTGTTTGAGAATTCGTTGCTAGTTGTATGCAGGAAGTATTAAAAAATTAAAAACAAAATTTTTACCATGAGAAAAAATCAGCATTATTTGAATCCACATATAAAAGTTTGGGTGATTGGTAGCTTTTGGGGCCATATTTTTTGAAAAAAATTTAATCCCCTAAATGAAATTAGTTGAACTTTTTAGACAGACTGAACCCGAGCAAGATGCTTTTAAACTCTCCGTGTCTCTAAATCTTATCAACATGATCCCAAAATTGTGTGGTTTTTGTGGTAGTTATGCATTTGAAAAGGGTAAGATAAGACATGGAATCGATGCCCATTGGAGAGTTGTGATTAAGAAACAGCCGAAGCACAAATCTTTTCTTCGAAAATATAATTTCAATAACTCTATGTTTTCCATATCAAGGACATAAGGATTATTTACAGGTATTGTATGGGAGTAAGCACGAGTTTCATTGTTGAAGAATTGGATGTAAGTAGGCATGCTGTATACGGCGTAAATAAGGCATCTTTTAAAAAAAGTTGACAATGTGATATTACATGATACATTTAACAAATTAAGGTCCTGATGAAACCATGGTTGAGTCGATGAGACCCATAATATTGCACAAGGAGAGACGGGAGAGGTCGAATTTTAGCTGGGGAAAAAATATGGAAATAGGTCTATCTGCAGACGCACAAAAAAGCATCGCATTAAAGTACGCAAAGAAGGCCGTAGTAGCGATTGTATTCTTTTATCAAAGATTTTGTAAGTCTAGGAACTCATATGTCACAGATTGTTTGGATGGGGAAGGTCAACAATTTGTATAATGGTTATATTCATAAATACTATTATCATAAACTACACTTTTTTGATCCTGTGATCCTGATAATCCTTGAATCCATACTCAGACAATAGAAAGACTATGGAAGGATGTTAAAAATAAGATGTGTCAATACCAATAATTTCTTCATAGTGAAACTGCAAACAGCGATGTTTACTAAAAATAGGGGATTAGTCAACGTTATCTGCAAAGTCAATTACATATTTATCATTAAATATACTTAGTTTTTTTAAAAAATAGGGGGGGCCCAAAAAGCTACCAGGTTACCAAAGTTTTTCTAAAAGTAAATGTAATATCGGTTCGTGAAAAAACTGAAAAAATGAAGAATTGCCATTACAGGTTAAAGAGTTAATATGTCATGCTTGTTTATGCAAACTTAAGGGGTAATCTAAAAACAGTGGTGCGCAACATTGAGCTGCAAGAATAATATTCCATTAGAACATAGCTTTATACGCTACGAATTTTTAAGAAAAGACAGTGAGAAAAGTTTGTCGAAGGGGTGCACAAAATAGTTGATCAAAAAGGGGCCTAGGATAAAAAAAGTGGTGCTATTACTGGCTGAGATCAAAAAAACAAATTTAATTGCAAACAAAACAAGAAAAAATACAAAAATAAAAGGGCGGGTATATCTCGCATTCTAAAAAAAGTATAGTTTATTAAAGAAATTTGAAAAACTCTATTTTTTAGCCGCTCGATAAAAAAGCCAAATTTCTTAATGGTAATTGAATTGGCTTATTTAACTATCGGATTAGGTAACGTAAAAAATCTAATTAAACACTCTATATCAAGTATTATACACCGTTTTGATTTAAGGATTAACTTACTGGGGGTCGAGGAAGCTTATAAATAGTAGGTTGATCACTTTATTGCTAAAAAGCTCTTAAAGGATAAGCCATAATACAATCCATCGTGTAGCTACATAGGGATTGTTCTAATCTTTTTATTTTTTTAATAATAAAAGTAAAATATGGGAAGAATGCGCGCCATTGGCGTGTGCTTGGAATGGTGTGCAACATTTAATTTCGGGAAAAAGTGAAGCAGTCGTATCTACACTGGAATTACGCTAATTTTAGTTTTTGGCCCCTTAGTTTTTTAGACTGGAAAAAATGTACCTACAACCTTAAGATGTCCTTTATATCTTTTCCTTTAGAAATCCCAGGGACGCTTTCAAGCATTTCTCTCGAGGCAAGTAATTAATTTCAATTTTAGAAACAATCAAAAATTTAGACTGCCGATGTGCGTCGTGATAAGTTGACAACACACCATCTGGTGTACGAGAGATTTCGCTACTAAAACATCATATTTTTCTTGTTTTTTTTTTTCGGTCTCTTTTTAAAAAAATTTCAGAGGGAAAAAATACCGATTTTAACTTAAAAGATCTTTTTTCCCTTCTAATCAAATTATTATAAGGGTGGTGTTTTTTCTCAGTTTAAAAAATCAGTCTATACAAAGATGCAAACCTATTCGTAAAATTTGTTAACAGTGGCTTCTTAAACTTTCCTGGCACCTATTTGTATTTGACTTTATTCCATAAGTTGCAAGGCACAGAAGATGGAGAAACCTTTCTTTTTTAATTAAATTTTAGAAATAGTTAAGTTCTCCTTTTAAAATCGTTTGGTTATTTGAGATAATATCTCGTGTCTAAAGCATATTAATTTTCAAAACTTTAGAGTTTTATTTATTTAATCCTTACACATAATGAATCTTTATTGTCCTTTTAGAAGAAAATGACAATTTATTTTGCATCGGAAGAGGTTTTTTTGCGAGTTAACTTGAGTTACTTAAGACTAGAAGATTTGAATTAGACCTTTAAATTCTTTAGTTCAAGATTTTGTGGTTTTCAAATTAACCAACTTACTTACTTAAATCAACATGTGGTGCAATAAAAATTACAATCACCTCAAAAAATCGAAAGTGCTTTGATTTTCTAGGTTTTAGGTAGTCCACTTTAAACGTCATAAGAACATTTGCTATCTTTGTTTATGACTGCGAAATACCCCAGAATTTTTCATTAGAATGACCTTGTCTTGAATACAGTTACCTGAACATTTAATTTTAAAGCATTTTCTTGTGCTTGCTGTCATAATATAATTAGGGGTATGATTTTGACATTTATAACTATACAACAAGTAATGAAAACTATGTAATTAGATTGTCGACGTCAATGTGAAGGAACATTTGATGTCAAATTGATACACCAATAAGCTTCATAGGGGTATCAGATCTGAACAATAGGTTAGAAAAAATATAATACTTGTTCCTCAGAAAAAGGATGAGAAAACTAAAATCAAAGTATTTCTTCAAAGGCAATCTTCTAAAATGTAAAAAGGTTGATATGAAAAATATTTATTACAAATTTATATGAGCTTTAACGTATTTTAATTTCAAATTTCATCATTAGTCTGCTCATTCTCCTTCCACTGGAGTATTTTAAATCCCAGGATAATGATATTTGAATTAATTGAATTGTTATCGAACATCCAGAGATGTCCCATTATTTTTTTCCTTTAGACAAAGACTACACGGTCTAACAATATTATATCCTTACTATAGAGCAACATACAGTACAAATTGTATTTGATACTAGACCAAACAGCAGATTGTTATTAAATGGATATCACCAATTCATTCGTACATTAGCGCATGGTTTATTGTTGAATATAACGTAATTTTGTTGTTAGAAAAGTGGACACAGATTTCATACTCTTTTACAGAGTAGAGTACAACAATCCTTGATTTGAGTGAATAAACATGTTTCATAATTAGATGTGATATCTTATTCTTATAACAAATTTTAGCATAAAATTAATTTATGTTCATTGATAAAAAACTAGGCAGCATCAATAATTTTAAGAACTCCCGTTTATGACACCTGCCCCTTTTATGTAAATCATAATAGGATATGGTGTGTTTTTTTGCAAATATTTTAGTAAAAAATAGGTGGTCGTATTTATTAATGAAATAAAACACATATCATACTGTTTACAAGTTAATTGTTTTTCAAAAAATCGCGGGAATATTTGGAGGAAAAAAAAAAAAGTAAGATGGACTTTAATCTTTTAGTATAGTATGTTATTAATTAAAAATATTAATTAATAAACTTAGATTAATGCTTATCTAAAAAATAGTTATGTAGGGATTAGTATTCTAAACTATATTTTTTATAGTAAAAAACATTTATTTAAAGGCTTACGCACTTTAAAATAGTTTTAAGAATTTTGTAAATAGCTTAAAATTACATAAATATGCTTGAATTTTTTTTTATTTTTATCTCCCTTTCTCTTTTAAAGAAATGGATGTCTATAGATTATACTAGAGCTGCTGTTCATCTCTCTTCATTTCTGTGCATAAAAAAACTTTCAATTTGATAACAAGTAATCCTTTATGTGGTATTATATTCCACATGATTAGAAAACATCTTATTATAAAATTTTTATTTTTATAATTTCTAACCCCTAAGACAAAAAAAAGCAATAAAAAATTTTAAAAAATGTAAGAAGTGTGATTTTTCGTTCGTGCTTGAAAACTCTTTTTCGTAAAAAATTGAATGATTGTTTTGTCTAACAATCATTTTTATTTTGTACTTTATGTAATTTTTATCATAAATATGCAATTTTATATTTTTTCCAGATTTTTTTTTGTTAAATCAGGTGCATGCATATCGAACGTTGGGCCGAAAGTTTGAAAATTCTTAGAAAAACAACGAGAATACATTAAAGTCCCGTTTTAAACGGATAGCTCTGCTAGTTTTACTATAAAATTTTATATCATATATATAAAATTTTTATTTTTTAATTTTTTAACCCCTATTTTAAAAAAGATAAAAATATATGAAGAAAAAGGTTAAAAGTTCTGATTATGGCTTGAGACGATTTTTTAAGCAAGAATTTATGTTTATTTTTGTTAAAGAAGTATTTTATGTGTACTTTGTATAAATTTGTTTTAGATATGGCAATTTAGATCATGTTTTTGTTTTGTAAAAAAAAGGGATCAATGTCGACAATCCCCCCGGGGATTATCGACATTGATCCAAAAAAAGAAGTATATCAGGAGACCAAAAGATTGAAAATCTTAGAAAAAATACAAGTAATAATACAAAGTCCCGTTTTAAACGGATAGCTTTGCTAGTATCATCAACATAATCATATATATAAAAGAATGTTTTTTTAATTTTTTAACCCCTCTTTTGAGAAAAACATGAGATAATTTAAAAAAAATCAAAGTTCTAATATTGTAAATGAAGTAATTAAAAAGAGAATTTTGTTTTTACTGTGAATTTTGATTATTTAAATGGGAATTTACGCTTTATTTGATTTTTTTTTTTATATTTGGAATTTTAGTAAAATTCGATATTTTTCTTTGAAAAAAAACAAAAATTTTTTAAAAAAAAAAACATATATAAGAAATTTTTTTTTTTAACCCCATTATGTTTACATCAAATCAGCAAATTAGATTTATGTAAATTCAAAGTACACAAGCAATAATATCTCTCAGGAGAATAACAATAGCACAGATAGCATTGTTGATCTTTTGGACAAGAGTGTTACTTTTAAAACAGCTTTAAAAAACAATAGTGACGAAACACATAGAATCAGTAGTATATTTAGTTTTTGCTGAGGAAGATGAATCTTCAAATGGCTTCGTTTATAACAATGAAGAATCAAAAATACTATCTAGATCCACATAAATTTAAAACTACGACAGAATGATGTTGAAGAGCACTACTGTGGTGTTTTGAATAACAAATGTAAGTTCTGTGGGGCATTACACTTCGCAGATGAAGCTAATAGAAAGGGTCTTTTTAAGAGTTGTTGCCATTTTTGGTAAAGTAAAGCTACAAAGACAGAAAATTATCCAGGAATGCTTCAGAATTTACTGACTGGAGAAAATGATCTTAGCAAAAATTTCAAAAGTAATATTAGATCTTACAATTCAGAATTATCTTTTGCTTCAATGGGAGCAAATATTGAGACCATAAGCAATGGTCCATATTCTTTAAAATCCATGGACAAGTATATCATATGTTTACAACGTAAACAATAATAGAGAAGGTGAGGTTAAGAAGTACTCACAACTATATGTCTTGGACACAGAAATGGCAACTGATATTAGATTACAGAATGGATTGTAACGAAAACTCGAATGTAATAGACATTGATGAGAGATTTAGACCTTCTTTTAAGAGATATCAATCCTATGCAGCTGCATTTAGAATATGGGAGAAGTCATCAATGATCAAATTAGAGCCGGCAATGAAGTTTAAAGATTAGGATTGTTCTTTAGAAAGAATTTATTAAGGGATCAAAGAAGATATAACAATCCTAGAGCAAATGAGATTGCCATGGTGTTTACGGATTCAAATGGTGAACCACCCTTTGAACGTGATATAAAGGTGTACATAGAAATGATGCATCTAACTATACGCGTTTGAATATTTTGAGTCCTCATCTGGATCCAATGACTTATGCAATCTTCTTTCCACATGGTGAATCAGGATGGGAACCAATCTAGCTCTGAAATCATATACTGGGGAGTTCAACAAGATATCTCTTCTACAATATAAAATAGCTCAACTCAGCATAAACAAAGATTCTTTTAATCCCTTATTACATGGAGGAAAGCTTCTTCAGCAATGGGTCGTAGATTCTTATTTATCAAGTTAAGCCAAATATCTTAATCTAACTTCATTAATTGACCCAAAGGAAGTTAAGAAGTAGATTATATAAGGAGATTGGTTGCACTATGTACATAACAATCAGAGAATATATCAAGAACCCATACTTCTTCCATCTACATTCCAAGGATCCCTTCCCAAGAAATATGAGAGAAAGATAATCACGACATGCTATGGCTAATCGTGACCAATATGGGAAACCAGATCTATTCATTCAATGACTTGCAATCCTAACTGGAGAGATAAAGGAGAACTTATTTAAGGGACAAACTCCTTCTGATAGGCCAGATTTGGTAGCTAAAGTTTTCCATCTCAAGTTAAACAGCATCTGGATGAGATTCTTTCTGGTAAGGTATTTGGAGAAGTCGTAGCACATGTATACTCGATAGAGTTTCAAAAACGTGGACTACCTCATGCTCATATTGATTATTTTAAAAGATAAAATCAATACTATTGAGCAGATAGATAACTTTGTCTCAGCAGAGATACCAGATAAAAAAGATGAGATTCTTCATGAACGTGTCCTAAAGCATATGATACTGGACCATGTGAGATAAGCAAACATCAATAGTCCATGTATGGAGAATGGAATATGTACCAAAGGGCATTTCCAAAAGATTATGTAGAGAAGACAAAGATTAATAAAGATGGATATCCATCTTATAAGAGAAGCAAGGATGGGATCTATAAAAGCAAAGGGCATAATGTTACAAATGCTAATGTTGTGCCTTACAATAAGTATCTTCTTGCTAACTTCAATTGTCACATAAATGTTTGAAGTTTGTACTTCTGTAACATCTGGTCAAGTACATATGTAGTAAAAATAAAAAATTTGACCAAGGATATGGATTGTGCAGAAGTACAATAACAGACATAATGAGGTCGATCAATACATCAATTTCTCGATACGTTTTCTTCTGCACCTGAAGCTATATGGAGACTACTAGAATATAAGATGCATAATAGATCTCATAAGATCAACAGACTTCCTGTTCATCTTTCCAAGAGAACATATGTAGTATTTGAAGAAGGTAGAGAGGAAGAAGCTGTTAGAAATTCTGATTTTGCAACAACTAGCTTCTTGCTTTGGTTAAGACTAAATAAGAAGATTCAGCATCAAGAAATTTTTTTTTCTATAATGAGATACCTCTTCATTACACGTATGTCAAAGGTGAGTGGAGAAAAGGAGAAACGCATACAGTAAATCATAACAGATTATATGCGTTTCCTCCTTCTGATAAGGAAAGATTCTTTTTAAGACTTCTTCTTCTAAATGTTAAAGGTGCGACTCATTAAGGATTTGAGAACTTTAATGATATCATTATTCTACCTTTGAGGAAGCTCTGAAAAGGAGGACTACTTATCAATATAATGAGTGGGACAGAATGTTAGGAAGGGCAACTAATACTCAACGCACCTTTCAGCATAAGAAATCTGTTTGTATATATCTGCTGTGCATTTAAAAATCAAGCCAACAAATCCTAAATTCCTCTTCGAGAAATACTATAAGACATGATTGAGGATTTCAAAGAGACTGACAATGCAAAGATAATTAATTGTCTATCATTCAGGCTATAGTACCTCCTGGTTGGAGTAGAACTCTCTAGGATTACAAGAACCATGTGTTTTACTTGCAAGAAAAGTTGAGGCAGCACATTTTTCAGATTCTATAGATGTTAAGCTTTATTAAGAATTTACATGCTGATAAGTAATGGCATTTAGTGAGAAATTGAAGGCTCGACAAGAACGCAATCTGTTTTATTTTTAGATGGTCCAGCTGGAACAGGAAGACTTACCTGTACAATGTTCTTTGTTCCTATCTTAAAAGCAAAAATAAAAGCACAATAACATTTGCTACAACTGGTATTGCAGCTGATTTTGTTAGAAGAAGGAAAACTATGCACGTATTATGAAGCTTCCTGTTCCCCTTACAGAGTCTAGCATATCTAGACTTCAAAGCAATACTCCAGAGCAATAAAGAATTTGTAAGCGGATTGAGTCTAATCGATGAAGTTTCAATGATGTCTAAATTCGCTCTAGAAGCTATTAATGAGTTCTCAAAAGGCTTATGAGCATCCGGATATCTTGGACAAAACGATTCTTGCTGGGGGTGGTGATTTCAGACAGACTTCAAATATTGTCTTAAAAGGATCACTATCGAGGTAATAGAGAACTCACTATTGAGTTCAAGATTATGGAAGCATGTTTAAGTTACTAAAATTAAATGTTAACATGCGTGCTCATAATCAGTCAAAGTTTTCTAAATGGTTGCTAGACATTGGCAATGGAATTTCAAATGATGAGAATTATGAAGTAGTAATTCCGATAATATCTTGAAAAGGATAATCTGATCAGAAAGGTATTTGGCCAAGAAACAATTTCTAAAGATGATTCTTTCCCTCTTAAATAAGTTATTCTCACTACCAAGAATGACTTTGCCAAATATAATACTGAAGAGGTAGTTTACAATTGGCAGAGGGTAATTTAAAAACTTATGTGGGAGCAGATTCAATTGTGACTGAAGATGCAAAGAGTTTATGCGCTTTCCACAAGAGTTTTTAAACAAGCAACAGCCTTCTGGATTACCACCTCATCAGCTAAGTCTTAAAGTAGGGTCAGTGGTAATGTTGCTTAGAAACCTAGATCCACAAAATGGATTATTAAATGGAACTAGACTGTGGATCAAAGATCTTAAGGAGCATTTCATTGTAGGAGAGATCATAACAGGCAAAGCAAAGGGAAAGATTGGTGTTATTCCTAGGATTGATATGCAGCCTACGATACACTATTGCCATTCATTTTGAAAAGGCGACCTTTTCCTGTTGTGCTCTCTTATGCGATGACTATCCATAAGGCCCAAGGACAATCTTTTGACAAGGTTGGAGTGTATTTGCCTGAGCCAGTATTTACACATGGGCAACTGTATGTTGCTTTTTCAAGGGTAAGGCACGGAGGCAATCTTAGCATATATTTGGGTTCTAATTGTATGTGTAATCAACAAATATTGTCTTTAAGGAGCTTATAGAGAAAAATTTCTAAATAAAGTTTTAGCAAGATTTTTGTTGTTTCAAAAAAACAAAAGAATGGAATTTTTTTTTTAAAAAAAGCATTAAATTTTTTTTTTATTTAAATGGTAATGAAACCTAAAAAAACCGTTCTTAGAACGGGTATCTACAACTAGTATATAATATATATAATATATATAATATATATAAAAGAATGTTTTTTTAGTTTTTAACCCCTCTTTTAAAAAAACAAAAAAGAAATCAAAAAATTTATTGTTCTAATATGCCTTGAGGCGACGTTTAAAATAAAATTTATGTTGCTTTTTGGTCTTATAATAATTTTTATATGTACTTTGGGTCGCATTTTGTATTTTAATCTGTCATTTTAGATTGAAAGATTTTTTGTAAAATCAAAGGACATATCATAGATGGCATATCTTTAACTTTTTTAAGAAAACTAACGAAAATTAATTAAAGCCCGTTCCCCAAACGGGATAGCTCTGCTAGTTTTATATAAAAATATTTTCATCCTTTTAATCCCGAAGAAGAAGCACTATGGTAAATAAATCTTTAGTGTTAAAATAAAAACCATTTTTAAGTGGCACAGGGACGAGGCATCATAGAAGCATTTCTATGCTCAGGCCGTCCCTACCTACCTTTTGAACGCCACACTTTATTTTTAAATAATAATTTAATGTTTTTCTCCACAGTCCTTAAAACAGATCTTACCAAATTTTTTTAGCCGTCATCTCAATGAGAAAACCTTTCAGTTTAAACTAATCATACCCATTTCTTTCTTCCTATTTTAATTTAAAAAAAATAAAATTTATAATTTTCAGAACAATACTAACTTGGAAGAAGCATAAATCAAACAAAGTATAATTTTATTGGTCTTCCTATTTAAACTATTACCGATAAAAGTTTTTAAAGGTACTTATCAGTCTAAAATAATTCGAGACCTATATTTTTATGCTTCATGATGTTTAATATATTTTTGTAAAGAAATAAAAAAACTTTTGTACAACTTTTTAAAATATAAATTTGTAGTTCAAAATTTTTGACCCCCACTCAAATGAAGAGGTTAGGTCTAAAAGTAGAAATATAATTTTTGAAGATTAGTTGAGTGAGTATGCGGCAGAAAACTATTAATATAAGGCTCTCGATACGTTCAGTTCAAGCTGTCATATAATATTGTTGTATTCGAAATGTTAAAGATATCATTCTGGGATTCAAATATATAGCATTTTAATCTTAGAAATCTAAATTCCGAGTTTTACCTTCGACATAAACAAAAGGTAACACAAGAATATACTTATTTAGATATTTATATCGTAAGGTGCTATTTCATTGAATTTTTTCAAATACCGATCTTTGAGTTTTTGTAAATGATTAAAATAAATGATATATCACTAAGAGTCATCTTTTTTTTGAAAAAACAATTTGCATCATTTAAAAATTTTAAATTATTTATCTTTAGGAGGTAAATGAAAATTAAATAGAATAAAAAAAAACCATATGGCTTTTTTCAAGTTGTATTACTTCTTAGAGTTAACATATGAAGTTTCACCTAAATATTAATGAATAGTTATATGCAAATAGAATCCATGCTTTTACATGGTTTTATTAAGATTTGCTGGTTTTTAAGTTATGAAATTTAAGTATTTTTTTTTACCGTATGCTAAAAATTGATTTATCATCGCTAGTATTTTTGCCTTAGATCAAGTATAACCAGATTTACTAGACGTAAAAGACAAGTTGGCTTTAAATAGGAAAAGATTGCCTAAACTTGGTAAGAGGAATGTAATCCAAGGATTTATGAAGCATGCTAACCTAACACAAAAACAGACCAACCTTTAAGCAATATTGTTATACGAGAAAACAAGAATACCTTTTCTATTTCGAAGTAAAAAACAAAAAAAACCATTAGATTATTTATCTTGCTGTTTGAGCCATCAAAATATAAAAGTTGTCGATTTCTTCCTTTTCTTTATCAAAAAGATCAGGAATATCTTGAGTTCGAAAATATTAAAAATTTTTCACGTCAATTATTATGTATAAACTTGTAGAAGAAGCTTATTGTTGCTATTTTGCTATAAGACTGTGTCGAGAGGACTAAATAAATGATACTAAACTATGAAGACTTTTTTTCCGACAGCATTCTAGACAGTATTTTTTTTAATGTGATGGGATAGCCTTGAAAAAGAATTGACAATAGAAGAATCTCCATTCTTAGAGTATCTAAGAACAGAAATATCCTTTGTCTTTCTTCGGTAAATACGAGAAGATGTAAATGCTTTTTTTTAACCAAAAAAAAGCATTTAATTTGGTCTTAGCTTTAAAAAACACGGAAAATAGTGAAATTACATCAGAGATCTCTGAATATGGGATTTCGTTCTCAGACACTAGGAATGTAAGAATATTATTTTTAATTCAATTATAAGAGATTCAGTGTTCTAACAAAGACAACAATACTTCAATCTTTTAAAAAATACGCAAGTTTTTTTTGTCTATCAGGTATTTGGCAGAGATACCAAAACGACTTTTGAGATATTTGTGATCTTTCAAATATTTTCAATGCATACATTAAATTGACAAAGATTAATGATTCAGTCGACGAATGGGACTTTTATAAGGCATTGAATTTTTTATAATTAAAATATACTTTTGAATTTGTTATACATTTGGAAAAAGTAAAGATTTCAAATTTTCACAGGTATAACGATCTATAATTGCATTTTAGATGTTAAAACTAAAACTTATTCCGTCTTTATGCACGAAAAGAGGCAATAACTCCAATAGTGATAAAATTATAATTACAAAGGAGTTTTTTCTAAAAATTTTTTTTATGGAGTTTGTTCGTTAGAAACAATCATAGTTAATCTAGGTTCAAATAAGCTAAACAATTTAAAAGTTCCGTATTTTATAACTTCGGTTTGGTTTATAGCCTTTTTTCGTGATTTCTTCAAAGCAGGTGTAACAGTATCTTAAATCATCAAATGAGAAATAAGAATTATCATTTTTATTTATTTTATAAGGCGAAAGATTTAAAAATAACATAAAGAAAATAAAACCTTTTCAGTTAAAAAGCATAAATTTTCCAGAGTAGACTAAACTAATAGTATTCATAAAAAGCCACCCACCAGTTGCTGAAAGTCTCAGTGAAACATGCCCCTTAAAAAAATGAGCATACAACGCGGGAGGATAGGTTGAATAGATCCAATTACAAGGTTGTTAGTTAAGAGGGATCGCATTTAAAGAGTCTTAAGGAATGCCACGATAATCAGCACGATGCGTTTTTTTCTAACTCTCCAACTAAGCTATTAAATTACGTGGTGCATGGCCAAAATACACCCGCATCGAAAAAAAAATAAAAAAAGGTTAAAACGAAACAAATCTTTATAAAATTTTTTTAGCTATGGTTTATTTTAAAAGCCTGTAAAAGATAGTTTATGCGTTTAGTTCTAGGCATTTTGTGTCCCCAAGAATTGAACAGAATAATTCTTAATGTTGTCTTGCCTTAATACCTTTGCAGAGCGTTCATACCTTTTCAATAACGACCAAAAAACCTTCAATGATAGGGTGTGAACATCAGGATCATTTGGATTTACAAATTTAAAGAATGATACTGCCTATGTTCAATGTTCGTACTGTCTAAATGGCTGCATGTATGCTCTCCAAGGTCGGTCATAACTATTGTATTTGGGAGGATGATGTACTGAATTACTTGTAGAACAGTAGATTTGTTTCTATTTTGCACTGACGAGAAGAGAATTTTTTAAACCTCTTTCAATCCTTCTATTACCATGGCCGCTGGTATGATTGCCTCTGTTGTATTTAGCACGGAAGAATAAGCTCTCGTCTATTTCTAACAATTTTGGGATTACCAGATGCGTCAAGGACCCCTAATCTCCGGCAAGTTGGTTACATCTTCGATAATGAGATTTCTGCAAATATAAAACCGAAATACTCACCGTTTTTCTATCTACTGCAAGATCATAGCAATATTAAGAAATGCTACTTGATTAATATATTATTAAATAAGTCTAATAATCTTTCCTAAACTTAGTTTAGAATGTTCAAAAACACTGCAAACTCGAATAGATCTGGAAGCTGTACAGGGCTTAGTACAGTTCCAAACGTAGCCATCACTAATTTTGGCTCTCCGAACCACTTCATCTGCTTCTTGAATACATTTCGGACAAAAGTGTGTTTTTTATTAGAGAGCTACGTGCTAAAAAAACTGAACGCAGTCTCGGGGATTACTAAAAGTTTTATTCATTCTGCTTCATTAATATCGATTTTGAGAAAAAGTCCCTTCCATAATTTGCAGGCTGCTACAATTTCTTTTCTGCTTCTTCTTACCATTTAAAGGGGGGGGGTCCCGCCGCGTAGTGTTTGGCTATAAGAGCGCCCAGCGTTCATTGGATGAAGCGGTTGCATGCCTGTAAGTAGGGTGGTGTTGGCATTATTGAGGCTCGTATTGCGCTTGCTTGTGGTGCGTTCTTTTATGTCTTTTTTTTTCGTACTATTATGCGCTCCCTTTTGTTCTTTTATTTTTCTGATGGTTTGGGTGCTTTCTTTCTCCTTCTCGCCCCTTTCCTTCCGTTTCTCGTTGTTCTTCCTTGTTATTATCCGGTCTCTTCGTGGGTGGGTCTTGAAAAATTTCAATGCGGGTGTATTTGGTCATGAACCAATACTGTTGCTGTAGATACTACATCTTTGGCAGGGACTAGGGACAAGACAATGACCTTTTTAAGAACAGAGTTTGATAAAAAAAACGGTTATAGCTTGGATGTTTCTTAGCGTTGTTAAAATATTGCTTATTTAAATTATTTTTTTCAACAGAATATTTTATTCTAGGATTAAAAATAGAAATTTACCTTAAACCCAAAAATCTGCACAGCAGGATACGCTATACCTGCAACATCTGATAGCAAGGTGGCACAGGACATCCTCCTTGTGACAAAAACAACAATTTCCTTAAAGAGATGCAGTTTTACGAAAACTAAAATACTTCTAGGCAGACCAAAACTGAATACTAATTTACGCGTGAATTTTATTAAAAGATCATTTTTGATTTCTGAACAGAAAAAAAAATTAGCATTTCTAATATTATTGTAGTAGACACATCTTAAGAATTTTCTTCTTAAAATTAATAAAAATTATTATTTTTCGTTATGCAAACGTAAGAAGAAAAAGTAATTAACAAACAATTAGTACTCAAAAAAAAAATAATTTTGGCTGTCATGAAATGAAAAAAATCATAACTTATTTCTTTGTCCTTCTGTATCTTTTGTTTGTTTTGTTTCGATCAATTTTAAGTTATTGAAAAACTATAAATGATACAAAAATATAAGGGTATCTAGATATGCCAAACTTTAATAATGTTTTTCACTTGTTCACCTAAACATAAACATGGCCATTATTAAGCTCAGCTGAAAGTTTTTAAAAGTTATGGGTTGTCTAATTACATGGGTAAACGTAAAAAAAGAATAAATAAATTTAATTTTCTTCTTAAGCGAATTTTTATTTTTGATTCTGCTACCATTCTTTCAATAAAGCTTTTTTTTTCGTATTCCTTCAGATCTGCAGATCCGACCATTATACAATTTTTTATTTTCATTCATCCTTTTTTCTGGTTCAACTATCTTATCCTTAAAAATATTAAAAAAATCTTCTACAAAGGAACCTTCCTTCAATAGTTCAAGCCTACCTTTTATATGACACTGTACTTTTCAAACACGGGGTTTTCTTCTTTAACATCCTTAGGTAAGTAAGTACAAATACATATTTAAAGCACATGTACTTTTCGATAAATTCTAGTAACGTCTGTGATACACTACCATATATAATGTATCTGTTACTTTTGTTGATTTTGTTTTTGTTTTTAAAATTCTTAATACCTTGGTGGGTTATCTTTAACCCTCCTTTCTTGTTGATAAAAAAATAGGTCTTAAGCCTTCTAGTGTTCCCCTGAAAATAAAGTGTTCTTCCTGAAGTGAAAGAAGTATCTGTGAAATACAAAAATTTTTTTTTAAGGATATGATAACATACATTTTTTTAAAGATCTTCATTTCCCCGTAAAAATGCTATACATTGATGTATAGAAGGTCTCAGTATGCTTAAATGCTCAAACTTGTTCTTAAAAATTTCAAGGAGTTTAATCTTCTCGTCTAATTCTCTCTTCTTTTTATTGAAAAAATATAGAGAAATAATAATGAGTAAGAATAATTAAGGGAAGTTCTAAAATCATAAGGGTAATTTAAAATCTAAATTCTCCCCCCCCCCTCCAAGAAAAAAAAGTTGAAAAAAGATACTTGATTAAGATTATGTTTTATTGAATAAGTTAAATTAATCTAAGTAACTTTAGATACATTTTAAAGTTTCTGACAGAATATTTTATATAATAGATAAAAATTTAAAATGACATAAGAACAAATATACCTTTAAGCGTACAATTTTACCTAAAAATTTAAGGGCAAATAAATAAAACATTATAATTTATAAAAGCAAGAGAAGAGAGTAGTAGAAGTAAAAGAAAATCTCTTGCTAACAATTTGGGTAAACCCATATGACGTAAAACTGGGGGACTTGTCCAGTTTGTAGTACCACTCTAAGGTACTCTTTATTATTGGCCCACTTGGCTAAAAACATATTGTTAAAAATTTTTTAATAAACATTTATTTTTCTCTACCTGGGGTAAAATTTATATTTTTAAAGAATGTGAAATAATACCACACCATATTTGAGAGTTTAGGTCTTTAGTGAAGTTTGCCACCATTTAAGGCGTAATCTTAATTTTCTATTTTAAACTTTTCCAATTGACTGTGCTTTTTACGTAAGAAAATACTAATATGATGATTTGAAAATGATGACTACGTGTGTAACACACAAATTTAGTTGTCGATGGATTTAGAAAAGCAAATTTTGAACTTTTATTTTTATTCCTCGATAAACGATATGGCTATGCTATGAAAGTTAAATATACCCGCAAGTAAGTAACAGGTAGGTCATATGTAAGTCGTTAATAAGTAACTATGGCTCTTTAAAAAGTTTCTGAAAGTGACATTAAGACAGCTTCAATTTTCTTGGAACCACCTCAGTTTTTATAATTTTGGGGAGAGCTTAGTCTCATCTAAAAACATATAACTAAATGATGGAGCAATACTGCGTCTATTGAAGTGATTGTAATAGGACCATCTTATTTTCGTAAAGAAAAATGGGGAGATAGAAAGCATGAGGGCTATTAAAACCCCCGTTGGCTCAATCTCCGTTTTTGATGCGCACCTAGAGCTTTAATTACAATAATATCAAAACAATTATCATTTACACCAAGCTGCGACGATAAAAAAAATTTGTTATTGTTGCGACTAAGAATTTTTAACAGTATAAAAATTAAGGACATTTATATGTGGTAGCCACCACATAAATATTTATGCTGATCAAAATATTTGTTAAATATTTTAAAGATAAATATTTCACTTCATGGAAGGGCATGAAGAAATATTTCAATAAAAAAGGGTTATTTCTATTTGTGAACTCTATTTTTCAAAAGAGTATAACATAATATTTTTAAATATATAAATACTCAACACTATTTTTGAAGAAATCAACATTTTTTTTATATTCATAAGCAGATTTCGTCTTCATTAAAAACATACATTAAAGACACTTACTTACTTCCCCTTATAACCTAAACAAATGTTACAATTGCAAAAAACCCTGGAGGACATGATTTAACGTTTCCATCGCAAAAAAACAGTCTTTATATTAGTAAAATTAACTAAATTTTCATCGGTACAAAAAATTACGATTCTAATTTTTTATCATTTATACCTGAATCATACTGTAAAAAAGATTCTCCTCTCGAAGTTGTTTTTATAAATGTGAGTGTATATCAGAAACCACATGATCAATTGGAAAACAATGTTTATTCCTTGATCTACCCATTTTCATAACTAAAAATTTAAAGAGTGGCATATTTTCTAATTTTTCCTCATAACCATCCTTCAGAGTATCATAAATTATATCCCTAGCAGATTCATTAGTTTTTAACCCTATTTCTGCAATCTTAAACAAGTTATATGATACCTAATGGTCATAAAATCTGGCTTGTGACCACATTGGGCATACTTTAATATGACATTGCTTGGTTTGTATGGGGGAGACACCTCTTCACGTTGGGCTTTTACACCTCCATATACTTTTCTCCCAATTCTGTCAATATTGCTATGGGGACATGCTCTTTAACAGATGGTATGTCCTTTGTACAACATTATCTGCTTTCCCCTTTCAAAAAGTATTTAGTAATCTCGTCATGATTTATATTGCACATAGGGGTAAAAAAAATAAACGCCGAATTTGATGTGTAGTGACGTGGAGGTGACGATTTGTCATTCTGCCGAATCGTCGCTTTACGGAATGTGTTAATAGGGCATAAAAAACATTTACAATGTTTTTAACAAATGATTTATTGATTTTTTCTAGTTTTATCACCCCTAAAATTATTTTGTCATATCTTATTAACAAAATTTTTATTTTTATAATTTTAAACCCCTAAGAAAAAAAAAGTAGAAAAAAAAAAGTAAAAATATTAAGTCTGTGATTATTGCTCAAACTTAAACAGTGAGTTGATTGGTGACTTTAAAATGATTTTTTAAGCATTTTTGTGGGCAATTTTTTAAACTTTGAAGTTTTTATTGTAGATTGACTAAATTATAATAAGACTTAACAAGATACACTTAAGACACAGAAAAAGTTTAATAACAAGTTAAATAATGGGTATAATACAGCGAGGACTCCCGTTTCAACGGGATAGCTCTGCTATCTTATTAATAAAATTTTTATTTTTATAATTTTTAACCCTAAACAAAAGGAAGTTGAAAACAATTTAAAAATTTAAAGTTTGTGATATTGTTTAAAATGAGACAATAATTCAATATTTTATTTAAATGTATCTTTAAAACACTTTATGACTATTTATAGATTTTTTGTGGCTTTTTTAATTTAATATTTGGCTTATTTTTATGAAACTTTAAAAGTTGGAATTGAAATTGAAATAAACAAAATCTAAAAGATAATTGAAAAATAATAGGTATGATACAACAAACACCCCGTTTCAAACGGGATAGCTCTGCTATCTTATTAATAAAATTTTTATTTTTATAATTTTTAACCCCTAAGACGAAAAAAAAAAGTAGAAAAAATTCAATGAATTGTTACGGTAATAATATCAATTGAAATGGAATCTTAGTCTATTTTGCAATTTAAAATCATTTTTTAAGCATTTTTGTTGCGTACTTGATACTTATTTGAAGTTTTTATTCTAATTTCAAATCTAGCTGATTTTCGGCGTAAGTAAAAGAAGTTGAACTCAAGTACAGAAAATCTATAAAGAAGATGAGTATAAGGAGCAAAAACACTTAAAAAAGTCCCGTTTTAAACGGGATCGCTCTGCTAGTAATAATATTTATTGTCGGAGGGAAAAAAGGAATAAATAGTAACATTTTGAAGGGAAAATCATTTTAGTGTCATAAAATACTACACTAGCATATCCGATAACATTTAATTCTAAAGAAAACGACTGCCTTGACTTAAGCCTTCTGGAAATAAAAATCACGATGCCAAAGCATTTATGAGGTGGTTATTCACCTATTGATAGAGCATTTTGCACTTGTTGAAAAATAATGTGAAGTTCTCCCTACACTAAGTTTAACAGATATAATTAAAAATGTGGAGAAGAAGGAATCGAATGACTACATTAACGAAGAAATATAGCATAGAACGGAAAAGATTGGAGTTGTTTTTTGTTCTGGTTAATGTGATCCAGACAGCGAGAAACTAGATTATGTTGCTGAGAGAGCCGAACGAAATTCGTAGATTGGCAACTACCGAATCTTTTTTGAATAAGAATAATAGCGAGTTTTCCTTCAGGGATTGGAAAAAAAATATGTAAAAGAATTTCGAGTGTGATTAAGCAGAGTGGATGTGTTCAGCTCAGTCAAAAAACTGGACAAAATTTTCTGATTTTAAGAATAGGTTGAGGAAGTAGAGTATGCACTACATATCTCAAAAAAAGATATTCAAGAAATTATCTTTTGGGATGTTACCAAAGTTGTAATGATCTTAAATTGTTTCTTTTGTAATGCGAATTTCGAAAAAGGATTTATTCAGCGTGCCTAGATTATCGAGGAAGAAAATATTAAAGCAAAAAAGACAAGTGAAGACATCAGGAATTATGTTTCTCTAGAATTATCTAAGTTTAAAGATAAATTATTTTAAAAGAACAAATTACAACAAAAAAAAAAATTTTATGCTGATACTATTGTTGAAAATATTCCAAAAAGATCTTATCTAACAAATTTAAATATCTGTAAAATTGAAGGCC
>JAGSMW010000093.1:0-52879 GCA_029286795.1 Byasa hedistus | reverse complement strand
AATAGAGCATATCCGATAACATTTAATTCTAAAGAAAACGACTGCCTTGACTTAAGCCTTCTGGAAATAAAAATCACGATGCCAAAGCATTTATGAGGTGGTTATTCACCTATTGATAGAGCTTTGCACTTGTTGAAAAATAATGTGAAGTTCTCCCTACACTAAGTTTAACAGATATAATTAAAAATGTGGAGAAGAAGGAATCGAATGACTACATTAACGAAGAAATATAGCATAGAACGGAAAAGATTGGAGTTGTTTTTTGTTCTGGTTAATGTGATCCAGACAGCGAGAAACTAGATTATGTTGCTGAGAGAGCCGAACGAAATTCGTAGATTGGCAACTACCGAATCTTTTTTGAATAAGAATAATAGCGAGTTTTCCTTCAGGGATTGGAAAAAAAATATGTAAAAGAATTTCGAGTGTGATTAAGCAGAGTGGATGTGTTCAGCTCAGTCAAAAAACTGGACAAAATTTTCTGATTTTAAGAATAGGTTGAGGAAGTAGAGTATGCACTACATATCTCAAAAAAAGATATTCAAGAAATTATCTTTTGGGATGTTACCAAAAGTTGTAATGATCTTAAATTGTTTTTTTTGTCATGCGAATTTCGAAAAAGGATTTATTCAGCGTGCCTAGATTATCGAGGAAGAAAATATTAAAGCAAAAAAGACAAGTGAAGACATCAGGAATTATGTTTCTCTAGAATTATCTAAGTTTAAAGATAAATTATTTTAAAAGAACAAATTACAACAAAAAAAAAAATTTTATGCTGATACTATTGTTGAAAATATTCCAAAAAGATCTTATCTAACAAATTTAAATATCTGTAAAATTGAAGGCCATGAATTTAATGATACATGTATATAATTCGTAATGTAGTTGATATAGGAATGTGCGAATTGTTAACATTGATCATCGAAAAATTGATTAGTTTTTCGACCTTTAATCAACGACCATAATTCCGTGTATGACCTTAACTTTTCGATATGCATTCTCTACCACACTCACATATCTCTATGCTCATGTTGATAAAGATTAAGGCTACGACGTTCGAATGCGTCTTGCTATGTTCAGATTTTCTAAAGTTCGGTCAATTCCATTTTATTGGTGGAATTTTTTTGTTTTTCTGTTTGAAAGGATAAAAATGTTTTTTTAAAAGGGGCGCAAAGCTAACAACTACCATTTAAACTTCTAAAAAATTTCAAGTAATAATAAGACTTTCGAGTAATTTGTAAAAAAAAACACTTAGTTTATATAAATTACAGGTGTAGCTAAATAATATGTATTAAATTTTTTTTGAAGAATAAATAGACAGTTTAGTTCATAAGTAAGTATTACTGTAAAACCAATTAAAAAATAGGGCTCAGACCAATGGTGTGCAATTTTTTACGTTTTTGCCCCCTTTTTGGTCAAAAACATTCTCATGGTCAAATTTTTTTCCTTTGGTTACCCTTAAAATTAATGATTTAAATAGGCTGTTTTTAATCTCAGTTTTGTTTAATATAGTTTTTACACACTTATGCTAAAACTAATTTTCAATTTCTCGACAAAAAATACTGAAATCAATGTTGGTAATTTAAGTTTTTTCACTATTAACCGCAAGATCTTTAAAGCTTTTTTACATAATTTAAAAATAGAAAAACAAAAGGACTGAGATATAAATTTAATTATTTATATCAAAGTGTATGGGAGTAAGTTTAAAATAAAAACTCATTAATTCAACAAAAGGGTTCTTTTAACCCTTTTTGATTCAAAGCGACCAAAGATCTGTTCTGAAAACATAATGATGTTTCATTTAAGATCATTGATGGATCGCCTGAAGCGGAAGATTGTTTTGATACATTGTGTGTGCATGACACTAATATATATTAAATTTGTAGTATATCTTAAAATATGAATTGAGTGCCTAGGTATGCCACTTAAAATAATAATTGTTTTTTTGAAATGCAAAAGTCAATTTCTTGCATAAAATAGTTATCCTGTGTGATGATCCTCAGGTGACTTCAGAACATAGAATGCTTTATTATGCTCGTCCCCGCGTGCACAAAAAAACAGAACTTGCTTAACTTTATTATTAATACGGCACTGTTGTCGCATTTTCTTGTTGAAGGTAAAATATAATTTTTCATAAGTTACTTTGTTTTCTTCTTATTTTTTTTTTTTTTATGGATGTCGTGTTAGGTGAAAAATATTTATTGGTGTTTTTCATATCTAGATACCTTGATTTTTGTGTCTATTTATAGTTTTAAATAAATTAAAATGATCGTAAACAAACAAAACAATGATTAATTAAGTAAACAAAACAACAAAAGATACAGAAGAATAAAAAGATAAGTCATGAATTTGTTCACTTCATGACAAGTGGGCAAAATAATACTACTATCTTTTATGATTTGTCATACTAAAGTTTTTTAAATTATTAAACAAAATTCATTCATTCATGCTAATATGAATGTTTCCAGCATTTTTTTTAACTCCTCTGAAAAAAGTAAAAATACTGTAAAAATAAATTTCCGAATTGCTAAAAATATGTTTTAAGTAATTTTAACAAAATTTTTTAAGATATAAAAAATATTACTGTATTGAGTTGTAAATTCAAGACTTTTCAATCGTGTTGATTTAAATGTAAAGTGAAAACATTTTAACAAAGTGGAATACTTAAATTTAAGAAATAGTGGTTATCCAAGAACAAAATTTGCCCCCAAAACAGACAGGTGTGTTAGCTTTAGTTCAATGAGATTATCTTCATCTAAAGAGGGAGGACATTATCTCATTGATTCATAATTTAAAAAACAAAAAAAAAAAAGGCTGTGGCCCAAAAAACCCTTCCATGGCACCTTTGAGGCCATGGCTCCCAGTTTGCGCTTCACTGTTAGGGGGATAGAATTGTTTATATAGCTTAGTATGGTATCTTGCCATGAATTCTTTTAATTTATTTTTCCCTCCAATTTTACTATTTATTTCAGTCAAAATTATATAAGGGAGTATCCCGCCGAGCAGGGATGGAATCATATTAATAAAAAAATTTCACATTTAATTTTTTAAACCCCTTTTTCAAGAAAAATACAAAAAAAAATCAAAAGAATTTAAAGTTCTAATTATGAGCTTAAGAAAGTTTTAAATTTCAATTAATTTTTGTTTTATAAGCATTTTTGTGTGTTTTGTATTAATTTAAGATAAAATCTGCTATTTTTTAATTCATGGCTGTTGTTTGAAAGAAAGAAGCTATTGCAGCGTCAAAGATATATAACTTCTAGAAAAAAGGATGAACAATGTCCCGTTTAAACGGGATAGCTTGCTAGTCTTATTAATAAAATTTTTATTTTTTTTATTTTTAAACCCCTAAGAAACAATAGAAAGTAGAAAAAAATGTAAAAATATTAAGTCTTTGATATGATCCAAAATGAAAACATGAGATTTGATATTTGACTTGTAAAGATTTTTAAGCATTTTTGTGGGCATTTTATTAAACTTTGAAGTTTTTTCTTATTGTAGATTTGACTAAAGTATAATAAGACTTAAAAAAAGATATACTAGCGACAGAGAAAATTTTAATAACAAGTTAAAATAATGGGGATAATACAACAAAAACTCCGTTTAAACGGGATGCTCTGATAGTCTGATAATCACATTTTATTTTTATTATTTTTAACCCTATGTACAAAAAAAGATAAAACTAATGAAGAAAAAGTAAAAAGTTTAATTACGGTTAAGACGATTTTTAAAGGAAAAATTGGTGTCTCCTTGTTAAAAGAAGTATTTTTGTGTGTACTATGTATTAATTTAAGGTCAAATCTGCTATTTTAGATTCATACTGTTGATTTTGTTATAAAAGAAGCATACCGGGAGTTAAAAGGTCTATAACGCTTAGAAAAAAAGAAAATAAAAATAAATCAAATTCCGTTTTTAAACGGGATGAGTTTTGCTAGTTTTCTAATAAAAATATTTTAGAATCATTTTACATGTGGAATACCTGTGGTATAAATAAAAAAAAATGGGTTTACCCCAGATAAGAAGACAGAAAATGGCTAATAATTTATTTACGACAATCTAGTTTTTAGGCATACAGGGACGAGCATCATAGAATCATTTTCTATGTTCTGGCCATCTACCTGCCGATTATGACACTTAGTTGAATAATAAAAACAAATAAATATCGATATATTAAAAAATTAAATCTGTAGTATTTTTCACAATTACAAATAATACAATCATGAACTGCTTTCCAGTAGTAGAAAAATTGCAATAAAACTTTTAAGTAGCACGATTCTCTTAATAGTGCTTTTGATTCTTAATTTTTACAACAAAAATAGCCTTGCTCACATCATCACTGTGGTATTCACATTTTAAAAAATTTTACAATTCCAACCCCATGATGCAAAACAATAAATCTTTTTATTTCAACAAAGTCTCTTCGAATCCATAAGTATGGATTCGGACCATAACCTTGCATCACAGATAAAACATTCCTTAAGGTGCATATAAAGTTTAATTTTCTTTTCTCCGTTAGTTTTAAAAGTAAGGGTTAGTTTTTCGGATCAAGATCATTATCTCTCCCTGGGCGAGGATAATGATCTTGATCCGATATTTCGAAAAACTGTTTTTTTCAATTAAAAAAGTTGATGCAAATCTAGGACAGGTCCAATTGGAGAGAAAACTCACCAAAAATGTTCAAAAAGAAAATTTTTATTACATCTTATGAGTAAGTCTCTTTTTATCTGAATCTTAAAAAATTTGTTGATCTTCTGTTAATTGTCATGCCCTTCGGCATGCACCCAACTCTAAGAACGTTAAGGGAAATGCTTGTAAAACATCTGGTTTTATTACTTTTATAAAAATCGGTATCCCTTCTTTTAAAATAAAATTATTTATAATACTAAGAAGAGCTATCCCGTTTTAAAAACGACATTGATGTATGATTATTTGTCTTTTTTATATGAGTGGTAGGCCTTACCTCCTAAGAGCTCACTTTTTGTTACAAAGCAACAGCATAAACTAAAATAGCAAAATTCGACTTCAAATTAATACAAAGCACACACAATAAATATATATAAAACAAAATAAATCGGAGAATTGGAAACTCTCAAAATGCATTAAGCAATAATCGGACTTTTAATTTTTCTTATTTGTTTTGTGTTTTCTTGAAGAAGGGTTAGAAAATTAAATGTTGATGAAAATTTTATAACTATGACTAGCAAAGCTATCCCGTTTTAAACGGGCCGCACCCGTTGCGTATTGCATTGTTGTCTTTTTACTAAGTGTTAAGATCTTTTGCCTCCCGGTATGATTCTTTTTTTACAAAATAACAGCATGAAATAAAGTAGCAGATTCGACTTTAAATTAATACAAAGTTACACCACAAAAGGCTATCAAAACAAAAATGAATAGAATTTTAGACTTGAAAACCTATATTAAAGTAAAAATCGCAACTTTTACATTTTTTTAAATATTTTTTGATTGTTTATCAAAATAGGGGTTAAAAAATTAATGTGAAATTCATTTATTAATATGATTATTAATATGACTAGCAGAGTCTTTCCCGTTTTAAACGGAATGATGTATTATTATTTCTCTTTTTTTGTTAAGAGTTTTTAGATCTTTTGACCTTCAAAAACCTTCTTTTTATTAAAAAACAATAGCGTTAATCTGTAATAGAGATTGAGATCAATACATACAAAGACCTATTAAAATGATTATCAACCGGAAAATAGATAGAAATTTTAGAGTTGTAAACTGGTCTGAGTCATAATCGAAACTTTTACATCTTTCTTATATTGTTTTGTAATTTTCTTAAAAGAGGGGCTAAAAAAATTAAAGGTGAAATCCTTTTATTAATATTGAGTATGATATGAGATATTATTATTAAATTTTTACGTGGGTAAATATAAATAAAAAAATCAATCGTGTTATGCAAAAGGAATAGCATTTAACATGATAAAATGCGTCAATTTCAAATATTAGTTGCGAAAACTGGAAGATCAAGAAAGTTGTGACAAATTATAAAATAATTGGCGTAACCTGGTAGGATGCGCGACAGTTCTGAAGAAAGCTTTCTATGATGCTTCCGCCGACGTCATACCAATATCCTTTTTATCTAGATATATATTTTAAAAACCCCTTTATTTGTTATTTTTCTTGGAGAGTAATTTACAACATTTATTTAAATAGAAATTTTTTAAATGTGGTTAATACCACCAATAATCGGTGCATGACAAACTACACCCGCTTTGGAAAATACTCCGCATTGAAATTTTAAAGACCCCCCCTTAATGGTGAGAGAAGCAAAAAAGAAAGGGACAGCCTGCAGACATTTATGGAGTGCTTATTTATCCAAATCGATATTAATGAAGCATATTTGAATGAGACTTTTTAGTTAACCCGAGATGCGTGCAGTGTTTTAGACGTAGTTCACTAAGAAAAAACACAAACTTTGTACGATGTGATGCAAGACAGCAGATGAAGTTGGTAAGGAGAGCCAAAATTAGTGATGGCTACATTTGGAACTGTGCTAAACCTGTACAGCTTCCCAGATCTTATTCGAGTGCCAGTGTTTTGAACATTCGAAAACTAAGTTTAGGAAAGATTATTCGACTTATTTATAAGTATATTAACAAGTCGCATTATTAATATTTGCATATGATCTTGCAGTAGATAGAAAAAACGGTGAGTACTTTCGGTTTATTGCAGAAATCTCATTATCGAAGATGTAACCAACAATAGCCGGAGATTAGGAGGTCTCGACGATCTGGTATCCCAAAATGTAGAATAGACGAGATCTTATCCTTCCGTGCTAAAACAACAAAGGCAATTAATACCAGCGGCCAGTGGTATGTAGGGGAATTGAAGAGCGTTAAAAAATTCTCTTCTCGTCAGTGCAAATAGAAAAACATCTACTATTCTACAAGTAATTCAAGACCATGTCCTCCCAATACAATGTTAGACGACCAGTGGAGAGCCTACAATGCAGCATTTAGACAGTACCAAACATGAAATTGCGACAGTGATCATTCTTTAAATTTGGTAAATCAATGATTCCTGATGTTCACACTCCAATCGATTGAAGGTTTTTGGTCATTATTGACAAAGGTATGTTCGCTCTGCAAATGGTAACTACAAAGCAAGACGAACATTATGAATATATGTTACAATTCATTTGGGGACACAAAATACCTAGAACTAAACGCATAACTATCTTTTACAGCTTATTTAAATAAACAATGTCTAACAAATTTTATAAAGATTCGCTGTTCGTTTTAACCCTTTTTAATTTTTCCCAAAGCGGGTATTTTGGTCATGCACCCAATAAGCCGTTTGATATGGGAAAAAAGTTCATCCGAGACCTGGAAACTTTCAGCACGGAATGAGAGCTAAAATATTAATTTAGCTATGGAAAAAAATATCACCTTTAGGTGGAATAAAGCTCAATGGCACTAGCGACATAAAACTACGATCACAGGAATACTTTTTTAGATGGTGACTTAAAAAGAATGAAGATCCTTGTAAGTCACCCCTTTCGACAAACATAAGAAAATCTAATTTTGTTTTCCGAAAAATATCAAGATTTGGAGAAAGATGGCAAGAAGTGATATTTTCAGACGAAGAAAAAGTTTAAACTAGATGACCAGGAAGGATATAAAGATATGGGCTGGTTTTATACTGGAAGAGGTAGTATACTCACGTCGAAACCATCAGATATGACATGGGGTTTGTTTTTAATTTTAAAGAAAAATCAGAATAGCTTTTTAACCTGTAACAATAGAATAGGTAAGTATCAAAAAGTATTATTAAACTCTTAAATTCCATTTTTTAATAGAAAAAAGTCCTCTTAAATATTTTCAGGAGGATAACTCAAAACTCATGTCTCCTTGTCAACAAAAAATTTGTTTAAAGCTGGAATATAAAACAATGTTTTAGGCAGCACATTTCCCAAACGAATCCAATGAAAATTCATGGGCGAGACTGTTTAAGGAGGGTTTACTCAAATAGAAAGGCCTACGACAGCATAAAATACAATTAAAAAGTCTATTCTGAAAACATAGGTACGATTTATGCGGAAAGTTGATATATCTTACTGAAAAAAAAAGAATTCAATACGTTATAGAAAAATGATGGTGGCTCAACAAGAAGATTAAGCCTTTTTGATCAAAAACTTTTTTAGATTTTGCTTCAATTTTTTACTAAAAAAAAAATCAAAAACATTATCTCTAAAAAGAATATTAAGATGCACATTTTTAGCAGAAACTATTAATTTTCAAAACACAATATAATTGTATAATCTTTTAGCCTTTTATTTGTAAAATTACATACTTTTGGTAAAAAAATAGGGGGTCCTAAGATTATGCATGCACTGTATTATTTAAATATTTTAAGGAAAAGGTCGATGGCGTGGCCGAGTCCGAAGAAAAATTGTTTGTTTTGTATTTGGATACATAAAAGACACCTAGGGGACAGACAATATCATTAACAATTACTGTTTAATTGTTTACATGGGGACAATATTATTAAAAGAAAATTAGGAAATTTCCCAGTTTAAATTACATTTCGGTGATTTATCAAGTCATTTCATACAAAAATTTATAAATAACCCATTTTTTGAGAAAATTTGTAGAAAAAACAGTTGATTTTTCAAGTTTTCATAATCGGGAGTATGTTTTTTAAACTTAATAACCACTTAATTTCGTCACGGTGGTGGTAGCGTTAAAATCTAAGTTAAAAAACTTAAATGAAAGGAGTTAAAAGAAAACTACCCAGACTTTAATTCGTATTAATAAATTGCCACGAGGAATTTCTTAAAGATGGTATAGCATTGTATGTAAAAGTGGGTATTTAGAAAAAGTTGTTGCCATGCCTGCTACGACAGAAAACATTTTTATTAAAGAGCATGATAAATTTTTACTCTAAAACTTTATTTATTAGATTTCTCCATACCCTTCTCATAAAAATTATGTAATATATGAAAATTTTTTAGGTGTAAATTGTAAAATTAATGTTCTATAGAGAAAAGTAGGAATAATCTTATAAAGATTAGTGGGGATACCACATTCAATAGTGGGTATTAACCACATTTTAAAAATTTTTATGACATATTTTTAAATTACCCCCAAAAGAAAAAATATACAAATAAAATGGTGCCTTCAAAAATGTAGTTTTAATAAAAAGGATACTGGTAGGACAGTCGGCGGAAAGAAGCATCATAGGAAAGCTTCCTCAGAACTGGCCGCACCTACAGTTACGCCAAATTAGTATTTTTCTTTGCTTCTTTACCGCATCCTTTGTTTACCTTAAAAAGCATTTTTTTATCGTTGCGCGCTCAAAGTACTACCGGAGGTTTTTTTCACCAAAGCTTATGTTCAGCTTCTGATTTTAATTGTGTTAAGACTCCTCCAAGACATAAATCTGAAACCTAAAGCCTAACTGCAGTGTTCCATCAAGTGAACAGACTTGAAAATAGAAATTGATACAAAAAAGACAGAAAAATTAAAAAAGCTAGGTATCTTGGGTTTTTTATTTTTTTGGGAGAAGAGAGGAATGATTCATAAATAATTCTTTCATCTCAAAAGTTCAATATCCAAATTACTTATGATCTAATGAGTGTGGTTTTATTTTGTCATTAAAGAACCCCAAGCGAGCGCCCGGAACATGGCCGAGCGGTTAAGGCGGGGTGGACTTAATACCACTTATCTATGAGTTAGCGTGGTTCGATTCCCACTGTTACCATTTTTTTGTGAAATCTTTGTGGGCGCTTATCAAACACATTTATTTGCTTGCGGCACTAAAAAATAATCCTTTCCTGTTTAAAAAAATACATCGAACAAGATCAAAAAAAAAGTCCTATTTTTAGGGACTATCTAATGGTAGAACAAAGTAAGGGAAACAATCATTTTATCTGTGTTGGGCTTACCAAGCAGATCATGGTAAATGGGATCTGAAAAAAGAAAAAGGAAAAGATAAAAAGTTATTACAGAGCAACAAATTGCTGATGCAAGATATTGAAACGGTTAAAAAACACGATCAGTGAAGATATTTAATTGTCCTACTGTGGCTATTACCATCAGGTTAGACGGCCACAGAACATAGAAGACGCTTCTATGATGCTCGTCACTGTAATGCCCAGAAAAAACAGACTATTTAAACTTTATAATATTTTGGTTGTCTGGCATTTTGATTCTTGGGGTAAAAATATAAATTTTTTTATATAAAATATTTTTAGTAAAAATTTACATAATGGGTAAAAGAATACCACCTACAAACATGGGTAGTCAAAAGAAAGGAATATGCAGAATAGCATACATGAGAAAAGAGTTTTGTTGAGGATGGTGGTTGGTTGCAAAGAAACTAGTTAAATGATCCTACAGACTGGATGTTAGTATGTGAACTAGAGGTTGTTGAAAGGGATCCAGAAACACTTTATCCTAGATATGACTACTATAATTCAGTAAGGTAGGATTACTTACGTTTTTAACAAACTAAAATCTGTCTCAAAACGTAAATCTGATATTAATTGGATTAATTTTAGGTACTAGATCATTCCTTGATGACGAAAGAGTAGTTACTACAAGATGATAAAAATGGTTAGAAATAAAAATGTTAAGAATTTTCTATAGGAGTTTCCTAGTCTCAAATAATGTAGAATGGTTTACTTAGGTCAGAATATAATTCAAAAAAAAAAAAATCTTTGTTCATGGGAGGGGATCGGTAAGCTGTTTGACCCCATAGCCACCTTTATCTACACTATTAACGCCTTAATAGTGTAACAAAACTTTTATTTTGTGATTTTTTTAATTAAATATGTTTGATTTCTATTTCTCCTGAAAGCCAGGGTATCGACTACGCTGGAGCTGAAGGCTCACGGCTTTATTGTTTTCTTCTCTTTTTAAAGCTTAAAGAAATTTTTATTATATTGTCGAAGGATGTTTCGACTACAACGGAATGAATGAGAATTTTTAAGTCGTTACTGTAGTTACAGATGGTAACTACACTCAGGAAGAGGCTATCGTTTCTTACCTTAGGGTGTTTGGACGCAATAAAAGAAGATTTTAATGAATGCAGAAGTAGAAGACAGTATTAGAAAATTCTTTAACGGAAGTCGGTAAGTGAGAACATTATTTGCAGGAAAAGAATAGTCGATTAGAAAAAAGAGTCACAGAGAACTGAAGATGATGTTAATCTTATTCTCAGTAATTTGAAACTTTTAAACAAGCTAATGTGGTTTTCGAATCTCAAAATGTGATAAATTAGAAGAATATTATTTCTGAGAATTGTAATCGGAGTGAGAAAAATTTTAGAGAAATTGTGGAGCAATTAAGAAAATCAGCTGTAAAGATTCAACGAAGATCCGAAGAGGAAGAAGCGGAAGAAGTAAGAAAAAAGGATTAGAAAAGGTGAGAATGATTAAATAATATAAAAAAAAATATGGTAGTTCCCTAAACTAAGTAGAATAATAACTGGTGAGAGGAAACTAACCCGTCCTGAAGTGCTTGATTTGTTTTTTGTTTTTAACAAGAGAAGTTTCCAGCAGTTAAGAGAATAAGTTTATATAACTGGGGATTTCCTGATAGTTTCTTATAAATAAAAGACTATGGTGTAAAAGAGATGGCTGCGGTTAAGAAGCTGTGAGGTGATATCGTATTTGTGAGAGTTGTCATGATGGTGTGCGTGAACTTTCGTGAGGAATATGTAGCGAAAAAAGATAATAGAGGCCTGTATTACAAATTTTGAGGGTGTGTATTGGATAGATGGGTGGAAGGACATTGAAGTATATGAAAGGACAGGCGGAATTCTCGCTGAAAGAGGCAAGGGAATTGGTATGAAAAACTGGAAAAAGATGGTACACGTTATACAAGGCGTCAGAGTAATATATGAGAGATTGTCTGCTGATAGTGAGAGAGATTTATATAAGTTTACATTAGTAAAGAAAACATAGAAATTGAGAGTATTCTATGGTGGTTGTAAGAGGTTAAGGAGGAGACTTTGCTCATGGGATAAATTTTAGAAAAAAGCAGGTCCTTGTAGAGGGCATTTAGTTAACTTCTCGTTGTTAGGTGTCTAGTATGATGTAAAAGCTTATAAGTATATTACCAAAAATGGTGTAAGAATAACGCTTTTAAAATTTTACGGAAAGGATAAATATCTATTAAGAACGTGTGAAAGGAAAAAAAAATGGTTTACAGAGAGATAATTACAATAGATATAGTAAAATTAGGACAAAGCATTGTCAGGAAAAAAAGAGAATCATGATAGTTAGAGTCATCAAAACCTATGTTAAAGTTAGTATGAGAAAGATATTCGGCACATGAGAATGAGCGAGATCCACAGGATTATAAGAAGTATAAGTTACATTAGGATATATAAGTCTCATAGGTCGGTCTATCGGGCAGAGGAAAAGTGATATTTTGATTCACAAATGTTGATGTGTTTAGTTCAATCTTATCTGTGCAAAAGAGAGTTGGAGCACTATTCATGCCAAAAAATAAAAGAGTAGAAATCAAAAAAACAACCCAGTCAAGTTTGATAAAGTAGTTCTCTAAATATAAATCATTTAAAGGAAAAAAACTTGATATTGAAATTTGCTGCCATAAGGAAAATCCGATTATTTTTAGGATTACAAGAAACAGGCGATCGATGAGGGGATACTTTCCAAAATTTAAGGGCTACCAAGAACACTATCAGTCAGACCAGAGCAAGAACTTTCTGGGATTATGTACATTAGTGAGAAAGGATGAAAGCATTAGGAGCTGTGAGCTTAAGAAGATGTGATAATATTCTTTTAACTGCTGTCGATATTTGTACCGACTCAGGATGGACTAGGGTCTGTGTGTTAATGTATATGTTCCAATGATAAAACTAATAGAGATCCTATATGCAAAAAATCTGTGAGGAGATTACTAAAATGAAAGCGAGGAGAAATTTTGACGACTTGTATGTTTAGCTGACCTTAACATGACAGTAAGAGCTAAAAGCTACTTATGAAAAAAATGCCTTATAGTGGAGATTCGATCCAATAGATGAGAGGCCTAGGTTGCATATCCGGTAAACTCAACAACGAATAATTGATCATATTTTTAGAATCAATCATTCAGGCTAAGGGTGTGTGTAGAATTCGAAATGTTGAAAATAAGGGACTACCTGTGTGTCAAGACGGTTTATTCTTTGGCAAGTTAGAAGTGCCGAGTAGGATGATTTTTAAGAGAGGAGAAACTGACAAACTCAAAAAAAAGTCTACAAAAAGGTCAAGGAATTGCTGGGAAAATTGTAGCAGTCTTAATAGTCTTATGCAGAAAAGGCTGTAGGAGATTTGTGCTAAATTAAAATTGATACAAAGTTTAAGAAAGGGATGGTACCCAGATTTCCAGGAAAAGTTGAGGTAATGTAAAGAAACACATGATTGTTAAAGGATAATAAGTCGAATGAATTCAAAGTTTTTGAATTGGAAAACATTCAGCCTAGAATTAAAGAGGCAGAAGAAAATTGAAAAGAAAATCTCTAGTGAAAGGTTTGCAAGAGAGGGATTGAATTGTTTAGACTGCGAAGAATAGAGAATGGTGGAGATGGAGTAAAGGTAGCATAAGAGGTACAATTTCCCCCTTATATGTGTGGTAAGGAATAATACTGGCACAGAAGTTTTTGATCTTCCGCGAAAAACTAGGAAGTTTGGAACTTCACACTTTAGAAAGGTATATGCTCTGGGGATGATAAAAATATACTACAAGCAGGAAAAGACGAATGAAACCATAGAGAATATTAGTGTACAGGAACTTAGAGAGGAAGTTAAAAAATGTGTGGTAAAACCTTTTTTAAAAGCAGAGGGGATTGACTTTATCCCGAGTGAAGTCTTCAAGATGGCTAGAAGCACAAGGAAATTAACCATTCTATTTCCTTTTTGCTAAGGAGTTCGGATTTATTATTAGAGGAGGATTGAGTTAGGATTATAGCTCAGTGGGAGAGCATCCAATCCGAGAGGATATGGCGCGGTTTGAATTCCCGCCTGGGACTCAAAACTTTCAAGGTGAGACTTGTATAGTATTCGAAGGAGAGATAGACTAAGTAGGGTGAAAGGTCCAGCGGATAGACCTACTCGGAAGATGCGCACACCGCTCGAACCCGGTGGGGCCTTGAGTCCAAAAAATACAAAAATGATTCCTAGTGAGTGTAGTGTAAGAGGGTGTGCTTGCAATCCCAGTCTGAGTATGGCCGACTATACCAGTACGATGATTGCTCTCTCCCCGGGTTACTAAACCACGCCGTTACTGTCTACTGTGAATTACATGTTCGGCATGGATTAGGGCAATGGCTAGGGATAGGTTTCTCCCGGAATCAAAGCCCAGATGGCGTATGATGTGCTGCCGCACAGCAGGTACTGAAACGGAGGGGGTTTTAGTGAGTGAATCTCACAGTACTCGAGTGGACTGAACCACAGTTCACCCACCAGAGTCTCTATGAAGATTCCCCCTACCGGTGGCACCAAAAAAAAACAAAAGTAAGGAGCACCAAGTTTGAGTCCACGACGGGATCGAAACAGCTACCATTTCCTTTTAGGACGGTTGCACTCCCCTGAGCCATGAGACTCAGGTTAAAAATTTTTATTTATAAGAATTAAAGCCATTCTATTAAGTTGTAGGTACTGTGGTAAAAATCACATTATTTTTTATTTTCACAAAAATTATAAATTTTAACCCCAAGAAGAAATAAAATAACTGAGTTTCCTTTTAAAAAAATATTTATTTTAAGAAAAGGTATACTGTAGAACAGCTGGCGGAAGCATTATAGAAGCTTTTAGCACAGGCAGATTCTATTAGGTTACGGTAGGTACCACCATAGTTTCGGATAAAGGGAAATTAGATCTTCTTTAAATTTTTTAAAAAAATCTCAAATTTTCGAGCGGAAAATAGCAAAAGCATTTGTGGTTTAAATAAGTTGGTAGATAGTTTTTCAAAACTAATAGATGTGAAGTGGTATTTTTATGTAAAAAAACTATTCTGTACAATGATTATAAAAAAACAAAAAAACGAGTTACTAAAAAGAGGTGTTTTATGACAAGAATTTTTAAAAGTTGTAATGGAATCAGGTGAGTGCCAAGTTTAAGTTTGATGCGAAGACGCATTTATCTTGTAAAAGGGTATAAAACTCTTAAAAAAATGTTCTCCAAAATTATACGAAGGACGCCGGTTTTTTAAGAAATATGAGTTAAAAAGGCGGGAAATTTTGTTTTTTATGAAAGGTTATTGGACAAATTATCTATGTTACCATTTTAACAATAATTTTGTTGACTCGTCGAAACAAAAGAGACTTTATGATTTCTTACTTCAAAAAGGAAATTATTCTAAGCACACTTAAAATTTAAGGTAAAGTTACATAAAAAAATTAAGTAAGGAGTTTTCTGACCGGCCTAATCCCAAAGTCAATCTATTTGGAATATTTGGAGTTTCTAAAACAAAATCTAGGTGTCATTAAATTTTATGCAAGAAAGATCTAAAGAAGACTAAAACATCTGTGTGGATAGTGTTGTATCCTCATAAATATGGAGGTAATTTATTATTTCGTAATTTTTTGTTTTAGTCATTATTTAATAAACCTATGTATAATTTAAGTGCTAAAAAAACTATAAATAAAACAGATGATAATTATCTTATGACGGAGAAGCTATTAAACAAATGATCCGTTACATTAACTATTGATCAACAAGGAAATTTAGATGTTCTAAAATTCTTAGACCTACTTCGGAAAAGACATTGAGAAACATCGTAGTCCTAAAAAAAAACAATTGTTTTAAAACTTTATTTCTTTTGTCTTTGATAATACTTGTGGCTTTTATAGTAACGGCCAGAAACCATAGATATTCACTATGCTGTCGTTCCTGTGAAACCTCCTCAATATTAAGTGTAAAAATATCCATCTATTATCATAAAACTCCGGGTTGAAAATTATATTTTTTAATAACTAAAATCATGATTGGTTGCGATACCGCAATTTACAAAAGGGCTAATATTTATCTTCATAGTCTCTAATTATAGAAATTTATTTTAAAAAAATCTTTTCAAAGAAGATTTTTACGATTATTTTTAATGCACTTTATTCGCGAAAATATAATGAATGAATTTTTAAAAACTTACTAAAAAATTTAAAAAAGAACGACAAGATTACAATGATGTTTTGTTTTGGTTTCAGAAAGTCAAAGATCAAAGCACGAAGAAATATCAAAAGTAATAATTAACTACTACAAAGACTGTTAAACAAGAATATGTAACGAGATTTTATTTAATTCTTTGCTCTAAAGATGAGTCGTATCTATCTTTTTTTACAAGATACAGTAGTCTATTGAAGAGAAAACTGGCAGCTTGCACAGCTTACTTGAAAGTAAGAAGCATAAGGAACCTGAGAATAATGAAGATGTTAAAAAACGAAGGCAAGACAAATGGATCCAACATCTTAACGTGAAAAAGATCATATAGAAGATGAGGAAATAAGTTTACATCATATAGGTATGTTAGTATGGCTGAGGAATATGATTCTAATATTTTAGATAACAGGTTCTTAAGCAATTTATTTGATTTTTCTATTTTACTATGTCCAAAGCAATGCAAAATAGTGGTTTAAGATACAACCGAGGAAATGAATGTTATAACATTCATCTAGAGGATCACATTTAGAAAGAATAGAGCATTGGAGGAAAAAGATGTTCTTAGCAGAGAGTACTTTCCTACATTTGAATCTTGGGTTAAAAAAGTTGAGAAAGTTTCTTTAAATCTTAAATTGATTAGATTTGAAAAGATTATTTTAAGGGATCCGTTGAATATTGCACTGGTTGTGGCAAATAAAAAGAAGATGTTGGACGAAGACGGGATGATTTAATTCTATTGATTGCGTAGCAATTAGAGATGAGACGAGGCTAATCTTGTCATAAAGCCTGTGTATTTAGATTGGTGTAATTTTTATTTCTGGCAGTATTTTCTCTTATTTAAAGGTTATTATGATAAATAAAACTTAAGAAGGAAGAAGCGAGTAAGGATAATTTTTGCTGAGATAAATAGTTTCAGACGAGAATTACATGCTTCATAATTAAATGTTTACTTAGAATTTTTTAGAAAGTACAAAAATAATCATTCATTTTAAAATAAAACATTTTTAAAAAGCGAATGTAACTTTAATTTAACATATTTTAGAAATTACATTACTATTTTTTTTAGTCTATGTAAGAAAAGATCTTTATAGAGACTCTCGCGGGTTGGTTAAAACTGTGCATCAGTCCTATTCAGTACTTTGAGATTCTTTCTCACTAAAACGCCCTCCTGTAAGTAGCCTGGTATGCGGGCAGCACGACTAACCTACCCTATCTGGGCTGTGATTCCAGGAGAACCAACCACTAGCCTGTCCCTTATCTACCCCCGAACATGTAGATCCACAGTAGACAATATTAACGAGCGTGGGTTGAGTCCTTAAAGTAGAGCATCATCGTGCTTACATCCAAAAATCAAGTAAAAATTACAGTAATTTATACCTATCTGTTATTATCGTCTGTTATAAGCTTGAATATTTTTTTTGTATTTGTAAACATACTGAAGTTTTCTTTTTATAGTGATTTAAAGGTGAAGTGTGAATTTGAAGTTCAATCATGTTTGTTGGGTAAAAATTTTTCTTTCAAGATTGGTAACCCTTAACTTACAATATCTAGTTGAACGTACTTAAGGGGTACTTTCGAATAAACAATTTGTAAAAATGCAGGTTCATAAAATCAAATCATTTTTTTTGTTTTCTTAAACAAAGCCTAGGGTCGTTATGGTCAAAATTCAAAATTAGCAATTCTTTTGTCATAAATTTGTTTTTTTTTTTGTTGTTGTGGTTTTTTTTTTGTTACACAAGTTTATAAAAATGAAAAATAAATAACTTTTCGATCAAAGAAGCTTTCGTAATAATCTTTTTGTGAGTTCAAAAGTTCTTAACAGTTACTTGAAACGCGGATGTGTTCTTAAGAACACTTACTAGATTTTAAAAAATGATTTAAGTTAGAATATTCGACATCTTTAGCAACAATGGTCGTAAATGTATGATATCGCTAACTATTTTAATTAACCCCGGTATTATGATTTATACAGTAAAAAAATAAGATCATTTATGTGTTTGTTGTCATATCTTCTTATTATTTCGACTATCAATCAGAATATAAGATGTACTCTATAAGTAATTTTTTAATCGGCGCTACTGAAAAAAATATCAAGATCATATTTCCCACGGGGGAAAGATGCGTCAAAAAAAGGTTGTACATTGAAGGCTAAAAAATTTTAATTTTTTATTCTTTAAATGGTCTTTTTTTGTGCGTCCTAAAATCTTATTTAAAGAAAAATTCAGAATTTTTAGACTATAGATGTGTCGTAATGATCAGTTTCCAAAGCTTAATTGAATATATACATAGTTAACAAAACCAATTTTGTAAACGAAATAAATATAATTTATAAAGAAGTAACTCAGTTAAAGAGTTTTAAGGAGAATTTCCGCAATCACTGCTATTAAATAAAGTTATAACCATTTCTGTGGTATTACTACAATTTTTAAGTTCTTTTTTTCTTGGTTTACGCATTGTTCTAGTCTATACATAGGTCTTTTATTGTTGTTTTTTAACTTCGATGTCTTGGATAAAACCTCTAAGGCTTCATATCAAGAAAAGAATACAAGAACATTAAATTACTTGGATCTATGAGAAACAAAGAGCTTAATAATTATTTCACTAAACGTGGCGGCATGGCAAGCTGGCAACGTACATATGTTAGAGGAATACTACTAGACAAGCTGCAGCCCAGAAAATCCTATCAATTTTATAGTAAAAAAATATATTTTACACCCTTTGTATGTATTTCCAGGAACAATACAAGATGTTTGCTTAAAGATAGCTATCCATTAAAAGTGCATAAATATCCATTCCTAGGTTCTAAATGTCGAGCAACAGTTTTAAAAACAAACAGTTTTTGCAGGGTATACTAGAAATTTTTGATGTTGAAAGTTTCCTACTATTCTAAATACAAAGCTATTATCAAATGTAGTGAGTTGATTCCTTAGAATATATTTCCCCCCCCCCCCCAAATAAAATTTAGATAGGAGACATTGTTGAGTAACGGTCGTTGTCTTACGGCGAATTAGGAATTTATGTGGTTTTATGAAACAAAAAATTTTGGTGAATGTAAATGTGGAAATAATTGTCTCTTTTAAATAAATTTATTATATTTTTTCATCTTTAGAAGCACTAATAGTGCATTTAAAGATTTTATTAGCTTAATGAGTAAGTTTTAAATCAAATATCAATTTTTTTTCATTTTTTATTTTTGTAAAAACGTCCCCTTTTGAGTTAAATAGATGATTGAATTCGAAGATGGCTTAAAAAAAATAAAATTACAAAAGACAGATGTAAACATATTATGATTACACAAGTTTTAGAGTTTTGTCTAAACGACCAATACTCCCGCCCCTTTCACTTTGATTTTAACTATCCTCAAGCTGAAACTGTGATGGTGGATTATATTTCAACCCAATTGTTAGTAATCTTGTATCTAAGTATAGAAATAAATCTAAACAAATAAAGGTTGTTGATTGAGTCTAATATACTGGTGTACTCGAACAATAGTGATTGTAAAATAATCGGCAGCAAAAATATAAAATTTAGAATGAAAAGTTCTATCTTAAAGGTAGAATGCTTTGATGGTATTATTTACTTTATTTGCTCTGATTTTTTTATTTAAGATGATTTTAGTAATTTTAGAATTTGGGATATTGACGTTGTTGATCTTTGTTTCAACAATATGAAAGAGCTTATTTTGTTGGTTGGAAGAAAAGAAATACACATTTATAAATCTAAGATTCTAATAGATAAATTTTTTCTAGATGAGGAATGCACTTTTATGAAAGTATATAGGCAGACACGTTGTTGTTTTTTACTAAAAGCTATATAGCGTTTTTCTTTAGATCTTATTCTGGAAAGCTAAAAACTATCCATGCTGCGCCTAAGCTTTTTGCCCATCTATAAAAAGTTTTAAACACTTATTTGGTAATGCATACATATACTTCTTTAATAATTTTCGATATTATGAATAAAACTAGACAGTTTGTTAAAGCTGAGTCATTTATAAGTATCGTATTGACCACGATATATTGCGAGTTTGGTACAAAAGAAGTGCGTTCAAGTATTACGATATAAAGACATAAGAAACAATACATCTGTAATTATGATGAAATTGCCAGGATTTTGATGTCTTTAAAGGCAAAAATTTATGTCATTCTAAAAACGACCATTGCTGTTTTTGATGGCCAGGAAATAGTACGGAGTTAGAAATAGGGTTAGAAAATATTTTTAGAAATTTGCAAACTCAATATTTACTAATATTGATTTTGAAAAGATATAGAAACAGTTATAATTTAATACAAAAAGAAAGAGACAGCCCAATTCTTCCCAAACGAGTTGAATGCTTTTTTAGAGGAAGACCTAGAAAGAATTTCGAATAAAATAAAAAGGAGGAAGTTGTAGATAATTCATTTAAAATTACAGTTGACAAAAAGAAATCAAGAGAAGGGGAGGTTTTTAAAAATTCAAAAAATAAAGATTAGTTAGATTTTGTTTGTTTACTATCCTAATGAGTTGTTTTATGCGAAAAAAAAAAGATAAAATAAGAATAAATGTTGTATTTATGCTTGAAACAGATGTTCATTGAAGCCAGGATACTCTTGAAATCTTAGAGGAAGATAAACAAATGTTCTATAGATGGGTTGCAATCGCTGGGAGCATCTATACAAGATATAAGCAAATAAGGCAAGACGGATAGCAACCATGAAAGGTGTTTTAATGACTTCAAAAAGTCATTAAGTAAAATTAAGGGTTCAGTGAAGTTAAAATTGAGAAGTAAAGGAGCGTAAGTAAGTTTCTTAACATAGATTTATGACAGCGAGCACATATGCTGTAAGAAGAAGTCAACTGATAAAAATATCCACTGGAAGTAGCGACTTTGATGCTTTAATTGGAGGGGGTATAAAAGTATGAGCATTACTGAAGTATTTGGAGAATTAGAACCGGAAAAAACCTCAATTAGCAACTACATCTCTGCGTTACTGTTCAACTCCCGAGGGTTAGGTGGTTTTAATGGGAAAAGCTGCATTCATTGATACAGAGGAACATTTAGACCAGAAAGGTTGCGCGATATAGCGCTTAGATACGGTATAGACGAAGAACAAGTATTGGATAATGTGATATTTGCACGAGCTTATAATTCAGAACATCAGAACGAACTTTTATCAAGCCTATCATTCAAATTCAGTGAAGAACCAGGAAAGTTTAAATTGCTTGTTGTTGATTCTATAATATCTTTATTTAGAGTGGATTTCAGTGGAAGAGGTGAATTAGGGGAAAGACAACAAAAATTGAATCAATTTTAGCAAAGTTATTAAATTTAGCAGAAGAACACAACATTGCTGTATTCATAACGAATCAAATGATGTCAGGATCCAGTGGTGGAATTAACTCGTCTCTGATCCTAAAAAACCGATTGGGAGGTCATGTGTTGGCACATGCTAGCACCACAAGAATCTATTTACGAAAAGGAAGAGGAGAAACACGTGTGGCTAAAAATATATGATTCTCCGGATTTTCCCGAATCCGAAGCTATTTACGCAATACTGAGGGTGGAATTGACACCAATCCTAAAGATTAATAAATTGATCATTACACTAGGCTCTTTTTTATTTATGTTTTCTTTTTTAAATAATAAAAATTATAAAAAAACAAACCCTTAATGAGCAGATTAGGCTTATCTCAAACTGCATTTAAACGTTACTCAAAGAAGAACAAATGTTGGCTAAGGAAAGAAAAGAAGATTGTTTTTTTATAGCAAAACCAAGGGAAATACAAGGTACACCTTCATACAAAACTTGGGATGTCTATTTTTTGCTAAAAGACAACAATTCTTTGTATAAGGATAAAGTTTTAGTCGCCGAAATGATATTCCCTGAGCTTTCTCCTGGAGACCACCTCAAGTCAATTTTATATCAAAGATGTTTCATCCTCATATATATCCAAATGGAAAAGTCTGCATGCTATTTTGGATGAGGATCTACCTGGACCTTTGGGATGTGGTGCGCTGAAGATAGATGGGCACCAGTACAAAATATCAGGACAGTTTTATTGATCCATTGTGTATACTGCTAGATATCCCAAATATTGACTCCCCAGCAAATGTAGCTGCATCAAAACTATTAAGGATGATCCCGAAAGGATACAAGACTATTGTATTAGAGCTAGCTCAGTCAGAAAATCAAAAGAGCATGAAGGTGGAGAATATAAAAAATCTTGTTCAAGAGTTCAGAAAGAAATAAAAAGTTATCTTTACAAATTTATTTTTTATTTGTAGTTTTGTCAGTACAAGGATCTATAGAGATAAAAAAACAATACTAAACTTAAAATATTCTTAGATAATGATAATTATTGATACAATAAAATTGTAAATAATGAAATAAGGCATGAGAAGATTTCAAAGTTTAAAATATATAGAAATGCAAAAAAAAAGATAAGAAAGTCATATTTCTTTGTTGGTAACAAAGAAACTGTGTAGATATAAAGTTTTTGATAGGTTTTCCTGTTTAGCAGAAAAAACAGGTGTTATAAGATCCCAAGACAGGTGTCTTCAAAAACAGGTTCAGATTTCTTTTATCTTTTTCAATGTAATCAAAAACATCTTCAGGTACACTATCGTCAACGTAAATATCCTTTAATTCTTGATATCCTAGATTTTTTCTCCCTCCACGTATTTTATAGTTGAGGTACTATTTTTAAGCTTAATTATTTCTTTATATTCTTTTGACTGGAACAACCGTATTATTTTCTATAGTAACGTATTTTTTTAAAATAGCAGAAAATATTCTCTTCAAGGGGTGTTAATCAGGGTAAAGATGTTGAGAAATTGCAATATTCCGAGAACCATTCCTATAGTGTAGTTTGGAGAGTAAATAAAATTTGTTGTGTAACCTAAGATTCAATATATAAACATATTGAGTCAAGTGGTATCTAATGTCAAGAGGCATAGTAATCTTACAGATTTATAAGTATTGACTACAGTAAATCCATATGATAAAAAAAAGATCGAATGATATTTCAAACTCACTAAAAAACAGGATATTGCAATCAGTCTTCTAATTCTGTAATTTTATCAAAGATGGAAAAATTTCCGCCAACTAAAGAGAAATAAACGTACCTGTTGTGTCTTACATAAAGAGTGATAGAAATATTGAAGCGATATTAAAGACGTTTTTTGAGAGTTCTCATGTGCTCAAAAATTCTTTTTTCTTTAAAAAAGTTTGAAACATTATGTTAGAGATTTCGAATGGCTATAAAAAAGTTAAAATTTTATTTGTCGCATCTTTTATGTTGATAAAATTCCTTTTACACATTGTGTGTGATAAATGAAAAAAATGCTGATATGGTTTGTTGTAAAAAAATTCAGTCGGACACAGTCTCACAGTAAACATTTCTTGTACCTGTGGTTTACATATGTGGTATCAATTACCAAATTTTTTAAAATTTCCTATTCCGAAACATTTAAAATTTTTTTTACTATAGATAGACTGTTTAGCCTGTGGCCATATTAGAATTGAAGCCTTTCCGAGAGTTATTACGAGTAACAATATGTATTTCAAATGAAATTCTAGTGTGTGGTTATAACTATCGCATTATGATTTTTTTTACTAAAAAAATTTATAATAAACAAAGAAATATTGTTTTACCTCAAGACCAAATAGTGGCAAAAAAACTATACTAAAAGAATTACATCTTAAGCATACAGGGACGAGCATTATAGAGGCCATTTCTATGTTGTATAGGTAGCCTAACATTGGATAAGCGTCCAGAACTAAGTATTCTTAACAACGGACACTCCGGAAAAGAACAAGGGTTTATAATAAGAAGAGTTTACGTCAACTCTTGCGAGTCCCTTGAATGCTCTCTGTCTTTTTTTTCTTGAGATAAAAGGTTAAGAAATTATTTAAATATAAATTAGTTCCATAGCCTTTTAGAACAAGAAATAATAAAATAAAATATTCCTTTTTAAACCTAGTAAAATACCCACACCCTACTCTTTTTTGGAAGGTATATCGTGGAAAACTTTTTAAGTTCTTGACTCTCATCCAGTCGTGACTAAGGGCCGTATTTTCCCCATTTTTAAAAAATTACATTACCCTTTTTTGTAACCAAAAGTTAGAAAGAAAAATTAAAGCAAATATTTAATTATTATCTCTGAAGGATGACCCTTTTGTTTCTTAGTTCATAAATCTAATTGAAAGAGCTAAATTATATTATTTTTTTTTTCCAAATACGAAGCATTAAACTAACAGCTACAAAGTGTTTTCACTAGTGTTTGTATGAACACCAATATTTGATCTTATAAATTTGTTGTAATAATTAAAGTTCCTGGTTTACAAACTTATTTCTTATATGATTAATTTCTGGGTGTGGTCAATTATAGGTCGCGCGGGAAAATTATAAGTCGCGAGGGAAAAATGATGACGTGTATTGAAGTGTAAGGAAAATTACAAAAAAAGACGTCTAATAGAATATTATAAAATTTTTAAAAAAAACTTTATCAAATTTGTTAATTATAGGTCCTTCAGTAGATAGGAAAACACAAAATGAGAAGGAGTCTGCTTGGTTTTTAGTTTGAAACGTAAAATTACCTAGATAATCATTCGAATGTCTATAATCACTCAGTCTTTTATTTCTTGGGGTACGCTTTAATCTTGACTAAAGAGATTTGATTGAGTATGAGCGTTCGTTGCTGGATCAACAAATTTTTACTATGATTAACGAATAATGCTGTAATCCCAGCTGTAGGAGCAAAAAGATACATTATAAGAATTCCAACAGTCACTATGGACATAGAATCTTCAGTTATGCAATCTCTTATAACGTTCTCTAATACTGGTCTGCTCCTATTATCGATCATTTTAAGACAGAAAGAAGTTGTCAGTGGCTCTTCTTATGCACCCAAATAACATGCCTGAGAACTTACTTTTTGCCTCTGTTATTTTCGCTTGCTTTTGACGGTTTCGTCAATCTCAACTATCGCATCAGCACCCGGAATTCGAGCCAAACATCCATCGTAATACCTTTTACAAGCTTTTCTCAATACCTAAAAAAAGCGATAACTTTAATTTGAATAAATGTCTTAACTAAAACATCCCTAACATATTTGCATACTACAAATGAGACAGTCAACTGCAAAAAGCTAATATAATGAAGCCCGCATATATAAAAATATATCTCCATTGATTGATTTTGTTCCATAACACTTTTGCATTTATAGACCTCTTTGTCAACATTTCTTTTCAATCTATTAAAAATCATGTTGATCCGACATTCTTCACAGAAAAATCCATCATTTAAAATTGTTCTATTCTAAACCAATTTTGTTTAACACAGCTTGGTTACCAAAGAATAAGACTTAAACAAGAAAAAAAAAATTCTAACATCGCTGCTTTTTTGATGATTCATAAAATAGTTTGATTTTTTAAAAAATTTATAGTATTCTATTAGACGTTCTTTTTTTGTTATTTCTTTGACACGTCATCATTTTTTCCCTCGAGACTTATAATTTTCCCGCGCAACCTATAATTAACCACACCCTATTTCTTTACTTATATATGAGTAAATAATACTTTCTCTATTTATGCCTTTAAAATATCTTTTTCTCGCGTCATGCTGGATCTATTTTACATTAACTAATTAAATTCTTCACGCAATTCTTTCTATTACGCCATAAAATTCAAGCAACCTCTTAATTATGTTATTTGGTATACTTACGTTTCCCAAATTAAAATCCATATACTTCGATAATATAATATATATATATTATATATTGTCGTCTCTATCTATTTTCGGTTAGGGCAAGAATAGTATTTTGGACCCTGCAACGATATAATAATCTTGATTTATACGCCAAATATCTTTCGAATCATGTCGATATCCCCACCCTCAGAATTTCAAAAAATAAAATATAGTTAAAAATTAAAAAAAGACAATCATTTAAAGTAATTTAATGAATAAAGTTGTCTCCAAACATTTCAGTACATTAACATATTTAAAAATTCGTTTTCTTAAATATGATCACGCCATATAAATTCACCAGACAAAAAGTTTAAATCTTCTTTTTTACTCCTTTCATCTGACTTATTCTCAATTTCTGCTTCTTCTCCTATAAGACTAAAATGGCTGTATGTGTACGCCATTTTCTGGATTTACAAAGTATAAGGAATGATTAACAGTTCTATATTCAAACCCAAATTGTTCTATAGGCGAACATTAATCAGAATACATTTTTTAGAATCTAGGAGACAAACTTTTCAATAATTGGAAGAAGAGTATGTTAATTTCTTCTTTCCACAATCTCCATGTATCCTTGGCCAAGAAAAGCTATTATCTACTATTCCAAAGATCCATACTTGATGATCTACAATACAGTCAGCATAATATTTTTGCTTGTGATTAAATAAGCTTTCATCTATCTGACATACTACATCATAGCCTCCAAGCTTAATATAAGGCGTAGAAAAATATCTTGACAGATATCTCTTGAGTATCTACTATACTCAGTTCCCTTTCTTGGGTGATCCGAATTTAACAACGATAACTTTATGTGGAGTAGCATTACTCAAGAGATAAATTTCAAAAATGCCCGTTGTAACTCAATCCTTAAATTCTCAAGAATAGGGTCTATTCTAATAGATAATGTTGTTTAAACAACAACAGAATAAATTTTCGCACTCCCATATATAGATATTCTTGGTTCTTCTGCAAGCTTTCCAAAACTATACACTTAAACAATCAGTCAGTATACACACCAACGTATAAATCCTTTTGATTTAAAAAATTAATGATCAAATTATATTCGTTCCGATAATTGGTAAAATAATCGATCTTAAAAAACTAATCGCCATTTTCGTAGGGGTAAAAAATTATTTAAAAAAATAACAGTATTATTGCGTACTTCGTTTTACCCCTGTCTTATATTCCATAATTTTTACTTAGCATTATTCATAACTAGTTACAAAATTCATAAAACGAAAGCTTGGCATCTGTGGTATTATTTTACCACATTATTAAAAATTTACATTTTTACCCACGAAGTAAATGAGACAGATAAAAACAAATCATTCAAATAAAAGGTTGGCACGTTTCTTTATTGGGTATGCGGGGACGAGCACATAGAGAGTTTCTATGTTTTGGCCGTCTACCGGAGGATCAATGCCACACAATCCTTATACTTTTAAATAACGGATTTTCCATAGGTGTACCTAATTGTTATGCCTTTTGCATAACATTATTTATTTTATTATTTATTTAACCACATAAAATTTATAATACATATTTAATTTTATTTTAAAAAAGAGGGGTACGAACTTATGGATACATAAATTATTTTATTTTATTTAAGAGGGGTACGAACGGACAAATGATAAATAAAACCTTTAAAAATACTTATGTTAACAAGAATGTCATTGAGACGTTCATAGATGTTGGGTGCATGCCGAAAGGGCATGAACTAATGTTAGAATCTTTTAGAGTAAAATATTAAAGTGAAGATCTTACTTGTTTCGTAAAAAAGGAGTCAACATCAAATACACCTGCTTAACCTTATCTTTTCAACTTTTGTAAGAATTTGTTTAAACTCTCCTTGTGTTTTTTTTAAATTTTACATAATAAATAAGGCACAATTTTTTAAAAGTTTGTTTCATAGTAAAAAATTAAAAAAATAAGCCCCGTGCTCCTTTTAATTCTATAAAGTTTTTTTTTAATTTTTTTGCTAAGAAATAATAGCTTGATTTAAATTTTTTAGAAGAAAAAATAGACCGATCCAAAAAAATTATGCTTTGACAAAAGATCTATATTTTTTAAATTTAGAAGTTTAAATATAGAAGACAATTTTATAAATTCTGTAAATTATCTCAGGTGAGCCTTCAATTTTGTTTATCAATCGCAAAGACATTTAGTTTTTTTTAAAAAGGGTGTCCTGAGTTTTGCAACGGACTGTAATTTATCTTTTTATAAAAAAGTTCGATATAAATTCACCCCTTTAGGTGCTAAATTAATTTATTAGTGTATTTTCTTCACAAAATAGTTATTCAATAACATAACGTTAAGACACTTTTTCTGCTCAGCATGGTTTTAGAGTGGTCCTAGCATGCATCTTGAAGTAAAAAATAAAATGTCTTTAGAGCTTAAAAAAAAAATTTGCTGTGCCTACCACATATTTAAAAGTATGAATCCTAACTATTTTTGACAAGATTCAGCACAATTATTTAATCTAAGTCCTTTTTGAAATATCGATCAAATTTAAACATTGTAACCAAGTTTTTTTAATCGGTCATTTTCTATATAAGATCTCAAATATATCACTTTTAAGTTTTTCATCGACATCAATTGATTGTAAAGATAGTTTTCATTTCAACAGCTTTCGAAATAAAAATCTCGGTTCGCTTCTAATTCTCTAACAACCTCAACAATATCTTTGTCATTAAATAACCCTAATTTAACTCTCATCTCATCTAGTTGTAAATCCTTATCTACAAGTCCCGTCTCTTTTCAATCTGTTTTTCCAGGTTCTTTATTTTTTCGAGATTTTTATTTGGAGATTCTCATTATGTTCATTTATATTTTTTATAATTTCTTCTCTACGATGGTTTCTATCAAACAAATTATCCTTCTTTTCACTCACTTCGTCTGAAATGAAAAAGCTTTGATCATGATTCATAAGGTAAGATCGGTTATCCGTAATGCTATCATTTATCTGTTGCTGCAAATCCTTTTCCATAGTATTTTTCATTCTCTACAATGTCTTCACTTTTCTTGAAATGATCAACAGATGTTGTATAGGAAAAAAAAAAAAAAAAATTTTTTTTTTATTGTATTAATTCCGATTTTTTTAATGTAATACTTGTAAAGCCACTGAGTTATTTCTAAGTTATCTTGTAATTTACATTTAATAAGCTTTTCAACTGGAAAAAATAACTCTATTTTGTTATCCGCAAAAAACCCCTGACACACTTCATGTTTTTCAAATATTCGTACTCGTTTTAGGATTTTTTTTCATAATTTTTTGGAAAGTTAGGGTGTATAATAGAATAACTGAACAATAAAGGAGTCCCTTTTCCTACTTCCTCTATTTTAGATATTTTTATGCCTATTGAAGAAAACCATTCTAACAGCTCTTTCTGCTTTTCATAATTGAAGGGTACAAACAAAATATATTATTTAAGAGAAATGCCAAAGATGTGTATAAATATTTGAGCCTTAAGGAGCAATTGAAGCTGGTATAAAAATAATTTTGTTTGTACAAAATACAAGATGCATTTTTTTATATTTTTTATTTAACCCTGCAATGTTGAAAACAATAAAATATATAGAGGAGACCGTTATTAAAGGAGAGAGCTTAGAAGAGAAGATAGAGAAATAAAAATAGTAAGTATCCATATAATGTGGTTATATAAAAATATCGAGAATGTGTATATTCATTGCCAAGATAAATTTGATTCGATAATGAAAATCATTGACAATTGTAAGATCACGACTTTGGACCAGCAAATGCTATTGCAGAAGACATTTCTCTTTTAATTCATAAAATGTATCAAATAAAGTCTTGGGATGACGAGCTCACATATATCCTTGATAAATGTAACTTTGCTGCTTTAGAGTTTGAAGACAATCAATTAGAAGGGTTGAAGAAGTATGTATTAAGGTTTTGTAAACCTTTGTGTATGTGTGCACCAAGGAAGTGGTTGATATAATGGCTTTTGTTTATGAATTGGATAGAAGTGAGGATTTTGATGCATTGTTTGAATTTTTCAAAAACAGACCGGATATTCTTATAGAGCTTAATCTTCATAAGGTAAGGATTTTGCGCAAAAAAAAAAGAGGTGAGATTAAAATAAGGAAAGCCTCTATTGTAGAAAAGAAGGAAGAGTCCAATAGAAGCATAATTGAAGACATTAATGGAGGATATCTCTGAAAAAGAGGCCAAGTACGAAAATTTTAATGATACGAATAATGATATTCCTTTTATAAACAATTCCCCAAGAATGGAACCGATGAGAGTGATAATGGCATGAAAAAAAGTAATCTGAAAGATTAATGATAAATTGGATGAGCTTTCTTTATCCCATGTTCAGGAAGACGAGGAAATCTCGAAAAAAGACCTTTTACAAAAGAAGTGATGAGAGTTATATCTCGATAGAGCGAAAAAATATTTATGTAATTTTGATAATCCATCTCTAAATTTTTACATAGAAAACTTATCCTTGTATTTGAGCTTAGATTATGATGAAGAAATTTTTAAAAAATTTTTAAAGTATACTAGTGGAGGATATAAATATGTGTGTGCGAGAAACATATAGGCTTAAATCTGTTCCTAAAGAAAGAATTATCGATCTTTTACAAAATTTAGAAGGTGTCGATAAGGAAATTCTTAAATCAAAAGATATGGAAGCTAATGCTTATACTTTAAAAAAAATATGTAGATTGGTGTTTATTTTCTTTTAAGTCTATTTCTATTGCCTTGGTCTCGGATTATGTAGATATTAGTAAAATTTATCTGACCTTTTTAAGAAAGTACAAACATAGTTCTCTATTTCATATCTTTAGATTTCTAATGAACTGCAGTGTTGTTAAAGTAGAGTCAGACATAAAAATACACTTACTTTCTAATTTTTCCGAAATTGTTGAGACTTTTTTTACGGGTTGTAATAAGTTCAAGGATGTGCTAGAAAAAGAGGGAAATAAAGAGGGTTTAAACGATAAAAGTGAGGATAACGAAATAGAATCAAAATTTTTACAAAGGATGATAAGATTAATGAAAATTCTGATCTTTCAGAGAAAATAATAAACTTTATTCAGCCGACGAGATGGAGCAATTTAAAAAATTAGAGGCATCTATGGATGACAATGTGGATATAATGATTAGCATTAAACAAATAATTAATGATGTAATGAAGATACAACTATAGGAATATTTTATAGAACACATTGGGATATTAGAATATTTTGATTTAGATTTTAGAAAAGGAATCGTAAAAAAGCTTTTTATTCGACCTGTCAGAGATTGGAGATATAAAAAATTACTCCTTGAGAATTGTTTTTGAAAATTCTAAAAAAATCGGTCTCAACACTAACAAATGGATAGATAATTTTCTGAACGATAAAGCATTTATCATTAGAGAGCTAGCAAAAGATCTTAAGGAAAAGATGATCCCTGAATCAAATTAGTAGTCTTACAGAGAAATTAAAAATATCTAAAACAATCTTAAAAATTCAAGAATTAAGATGCCTTCAGGGAACATTTTATCTTCCACAAGAATTTATTAAAATAAATTCATTTAAAAAATTCTTTCTTACTATATTAACCAGAAGAACTACTATTATTTTAAATTAATAAATTCCGCAATCGATTTAAAATCAAATATTTTCTGGGCTTAACGAGTGGACATCTTTTCAGGTCACCTAAAGATCCTTCGAAAATTAATCCTTTTCTATCATAAAATTCAAGAAGACTTTTCCACATTTCATGCTTTACCAAAGTAGAAGGATTTCCAATTATAATTAAGCCATGCTTTGCTCTGGTCAAAGCCACATTCATTCTTCTTTTGTCCCCTACAAATCCTATACCTTGGTAAAGATTAGAACGTACCAAACTAACAATAATAAAATCTTTTCTCGACCTTGAAAACCATCCACGTTACTTATTTCAAGATTACCTGGCTCTGAACCAAAAATTCTATTCAAAATATGAGATCTTTGTCCCTCATAAGGTGTAATAACTCCAATCTGATTCTCGGTAATTCCTGATTTAATAAATGTCTTATAATACTCTCACAATACAAGGCTTCGACTTGATTCACAAAAGAAGTTCCACTTGCGCTAACTTCTTCCTTTCCGTAACAAGCATAGAAAAAATTCAAAGGAATTCCAAGATTAAACCTATAAAATGTACGATTACCTGTTTGCAGCTCTCCGTTGTAGAACGTTTCAGATGGCCATTCACAAAGATAAGGATGCATCCTATACTGGAGAGATAGAATATATGGAGAAACACCAACTGAAATTAGTCTCTCAAAAAGGCTCTGTTTAAAACCAGCTTTTGCTACTTTCTTACAAAGAATAGTTGGTCCTAATTGTTTATGATCTCCTACAAGTACCAATTTCGTACAACCATAAACCAACGGAATAATATTTAAAGGCTCAGTAGATTGAACTGCTTCATCCACCAGAACACAAGCAACTTCATCTTATTGAACATTTTTTGACCTGCCGTTACACAAGTACATGTAATAACTTCAGCTTGCAAAAGAAGTTGCTTTTAAGCTGGTCATTTTCATCATCTTGCAATGTTTCAATATTATTAAATTTTTCATTCCTATTTTTACTAATTTCTGCAATCTTTTAAATTTTCGTGTAAAGATAGAAAATTAACATCTGACTGTGTGTATTCTCGACGTCTACTCATTACTCTTAAAACCCTGACCCCTGTCTTATGTATTTTTAAAGTTAACTGGTCCACAGCTGTATTACTTGGAGCTACCACTAGAACTTTACCCTTCATTCTTTTCACATAATTATAAACAATTGCAGATGAAACTAAAGTTTTACCAGTACCAGGAGGACCTTGTATCAAAGTAACTTTCCTGCTCAGTGCAGCCCTCACTGCAATTTCTTGAGGTTTATTTAGCTTAGGTAAATTAGGTGGCATAAAAATTTCTTCTGATCCTTTTAAAAACTCTTTTTTCCTTTAAGAATATATTCAAAAATTGATAGATCGTCCTGAGACTCTTCAGAGTGATTAATTGACATAACTCTTTCTTTTTGCTTATGTTTATATATATTGTAAAGTTTTAGCGCCAGAGCATTCTTTCATAACATACACCTCTCCATATATATTCAATCACGTATCCACTTATAGGATAATCTCCAGGAACATCAACTTCGAACTTGAGTTCTTCAGTGAAACTATCATTGCTAATAAATCCAGTAAGAATCAAGCCACTTTTATGTGTAAGTTTGATTTCGTCGCCCATATTAATTTTTAAGTCTGCATCAGCCCTCTGAAAATAAAAATAACCATATTTCATGTTTTCCCAACGTATAACCACATTAGACTGCTTCATACTTTCCTTAATCTCTTTTTCTTTCTTACACTCAGCTTCAATCAAAGCAGAAAACACCTGAACATATTCTTCTGCTTCAAATTTAGACTTGACAGAAGGTAAGGAATAAGTACAAGCTTCTTCAATTTCAGTCATCTGCTGCTTTGTCAACCTTTTAGCATTGTCTATGTTTGGGCAGTCTATAAGTGTCAAACATCTTTCTTCAATGATCGAGGTTGCATCTTGCATGCAAGATTTACAGTAAATTTTATCATTATACTTAGCTAACTTAAAAACATTATCTTCACTACATTTAAGACACATAATATCCTCTTTAAGCTTAATGGTTTTATGTTTAGTTTTTTAACCAGATGGAAAATAATATGAGAAATAGATGAGGAGCTTCTTGAATTACAAAAATATTCGAGCAGCAAGTACATTCAACTAGATGTGATGGGAGATCGCATATTCACATTTCATAAAAGAGGGTGTAAAATATTTTTATTTATTCGATTTTTTAAAGAAAGTCAAACTTACGTAAAGTTGACTTCTAAAATTTTATAATTTTGAATAATTTAATCCTCAATGAAGAAAAATGTTTTAATTCATTTAGAATTTCTATTAAAAAAGTTGCAATTGAACTAAAAGAGATCGAATTGCACAGAAAGATAATTAGAAAAATGATAATTCTATCCAAAAAATATTTAGTGAAGTTACCAATTTTAATAAAAAGATCAATTTGTTTTAAATGTTATTCTTTGCTTATACCAACTGTAAACTGTACTTCTGAGATTCTTCGTAAAAATAAAAGCTTATTTTTAGTTTAGAATGTCACTGTAATAAAATTAAGAAATATGTGATCAAATAGAGTTCTGAACAGCTTAAAAAAACTATAGAAATCGTAACTGAGAGATGCAGATAATAATTTTTCTCAACATAAAAATAAATCTCTCATATCATAAATATTTTTTGTCGTATTTTTTTGCTTAAAGAAAGTTCGAAAAAACATTTGATCTCTTGCTATGTTTTTTAAATATAAATTAAATTTTGTTGAAGTAAACTCGAAGTTCAAAGAAGCCATAAATTAACCCATGACATAATTACATAAGAATCTATTATATAAAAGCGTAAACAATTTTTTGTTTTCACGACAGAATATAGTAATTTAAAACCCCAAATGATATTATGTTAAACTTAATTTTTTATTGTGTTTCTATTAAAAATTCTCATTATGAGTCTTCCTTTTGACAAGTTTATACCATGTTTTTTTGAAAAAATTGTATGAGAAGTAAAAAATTATATTAATTACAGGACCCAAAGCACAAAGAATTCCAAAAATACTGACGCATCCTTCCCTGCCACGGTACATTTACATTCATTCCCCAAAGACACCCGCTATAGTTTGGCAGGGTAAAAATACAAATGTTATCTGAGTGAACCTGTTCATGGCTTTATTCATAGATTAGCTTCTCTACTTTGTTCCATATCAACTAAGGCTAAAAAACAGATCCTGAGACCTTTCAAGTATCTCATTATACTCAGAAGCTAATTTTTCTTGCCTTCTAAAATCAAGGTAACAGTCATTTAGTACTTTAAAACGCTTGGCTGAATTTTCCCGTTTGTTTTCTTTTCTTCAAATTTTCCAGAATTACAATTTTGGGTCGAATGAAACGTCCTGAAAGTAACCTTGATATACCATTTCCACAGTTTGTGCTTCAAATTATCACTCATTTCGTAGTTAATGCTCTTAGAAAGAGCTTTTTGTGCTGTACTTTCAGGCTTCACATTTTCCAAAACATACTTACATCCTGCAGAAACTCTATAATTATAGAATAAAAACCACATCAGATATAGTGTTGTATGCTGAGAGATTGTAGATAAAAAATTTAAAATATCTCTGATACCACTCCATTGCTTGTCATGTGTTGTTAATTAATAAAGTTTTTAAATATTAAAATATTAAAATCGATATCTTCAGTTCCTAAATCACATGTCCCAAGGAGCTTCATAGAAATAAAAACATAGTTTTTTGAAAAATTCACACTTCTCTCTCCCTCCTATATTCTTTTCACGAATATCAATTAACGTAATATCGGTGCACCCCGAACCGTGAACTTAAGATATCCAAATCTTTTTCCGATGGGTTGAATATGTTGATCCAGTAGTATTTTATTATTCAAAATATCTAGATTGCAGAAAATGTTGTCTGACTCTATCAATGATGTGTTTTTTGAATAGTAAATATACTTAAGACCCTCTAGATTCCTGTATTTGCAGAAATCAACGACACTAACATTTACCTTGTCATACTGTAATCATACCATCATCCAAGACATCCGTCGAATTATTCCTAGTCAAATTAAGTAGCATTCTATAAATATTTTGGTTGTTCTTTCCTCTCTTCATTTTACGGTAAATAGTAATTATTTCATAAATAATATCTAAGTTCGACTTCTTTGTATTAGACCTACCCATTCAGAAAGAATATTTTTCAAAAATTTATAAAATGCAGATATCACAAAGAAAGTAAAAGAATACAATTTCAATAAACCCTAGCCAAAACATTAAATTAAATAAATTACTTTAGTAAAAATTAACTTGTTTAGGTAGATTAAAAGCTTTTACTTTATTTAAACAATTAGGGCTTTCCTTTGAAAATTTAATAAATGAACAAAAAAAAAGCAGTACTACTATTTTAAACATTAAGATGTTATTATACTTCTAGTTATTTTAGTTTTCTGAACTTTTTCACGTAAAAATCAAGGAAAAACATAATTGTTTTTTTTCGTATGACTGATGACATACGTCTACACAAAAAAAAACAAGACCCTCGTTTAAATCTGCAAAGTAGAGTAAAATTCGTCTTATGTTTTTTATTTTAAAAAGAAATCAATAATTAATGGTGATTTTTGACAATTACTATTAAAAAGGACTTTGATTTGATTACATAAAATTTGTGATTTTAAAAATGAATGAATAATAAGAGTATGTCATTAGGAGTGGGTTTTATTGGACCATGGATACATATTTTAACTAACTATTCAGGATTTTTTTTAAGCATATCTCGTGAGTCACACATGATGTTTGTAAGCATCTTACATCAATATATTCAAAAAAAATAAATAACTAGAATAAAGTTACAAACAGGAAGAAGGTGTGTGAGGAGATATTTAGTTTGTAAAATTTTGTAACTTGTTCCAAAAATTTTGTTTCTGTTTCTAGTTTACTTTGGTTTAGTAATTACCTATATGATGAAGTTTTAAAATGGTTTTGCTGCTTTAAAGCACACAAATCTTATTGATCTGTCATTAAGCAACATTCATGATTCATCAAGCTGCTGGAACACAGTTCCGTAATCTAAACCTATTATCGCAGGAAATCTAATCAGAATAGTCCTTATTAAGACATCTAATAATGCTTTGAAGTGATCATTGGTTGCTCTAAACTGTACAAGGTTAAAAGAAAAATTATATATATAAATAAATGAGTTATTCATCCCTTTTTGTTTCTTCAAACTGCGCAATCATGACAAACGAAACTAGATAACTTTCTTTGGCATCCAATTTTGATCTGGTACAGAAGGTATACTCATTGTTATAGGACTCTGATCTTACTCAAGCTGATTCACACGTAGATCTTTTTGGTCGTCGAAATTATAATTAGATTTATAAACAAACCTCTAGAATTAAAGTTTAGGAAGACCAAAGTATAAGGTTTGACTTACTTAGCAATCAAGTAAGCCGTATAGCATTTTATAAACTATTTATAAAGAGTCTATCTTATTTTTTTTATCGAAAAGAATGTTAAAGATTTTATATATTGATCACCCATTGTAGGTGACCTATATGATATTTGTTAGAATTAAACATTTTTATTTGATAACTAGCATAGCTATCCCGTTTGAAACGGGTGTGTTTTATTATATCTATTTTTTAGATTTTATTTATTTCAAAGTTGGACTTCTATAGTTTACCAAAAAATACCCCAAATCTTTCAAAAAAAAAGCTCAGAATTTCGATAAAAGAGGCATAAAAATGCTTCAAAAATTAATTTTAAAGTCAATATCGAACTATTGTTTCATTTTAAGCAATATCGTAGACTAGCAATATCGAGATTTACTAATTTTAATTTTTCATGTTTTTCTTGTCTTAGGGGCTAAAAATTAAAAAATAAAAAGTTTATTAATAAGACTAGCAGAGCTATCCCGTTTAAAAAGGGACACTTTGAGTATCATAATTTGTCCTTTTTTCTAAAAGTTATGGTATCTTGTGACATCCAGGTATGCTTTTTTTACAAAAAACATCATGAATCTAAAGTTTAAGAGTGACCTTAATTACAACAAAGTACACACAGAAATACTTATAAAACGAAAAATAAATAGAATTTAGACTTGTAAAACTTGTGTCGATCCTAATCCGAACTTTCAAATTCTTTTGATTTTTTTTGTGTTTTTATCAAAAGAGGGGTTAGAAAATAAATAAAAATCCGAAATTCAAACTTTTATATATATTGACTAGCTAAAGCTACCCATTCTGAAAATGGGAAGATTTTTACAGACATTCTAAGAAGCATATTAAACAGTCTTAAAATTTATGTTCAGCATTCTACGGTTTTTATAAAACCAATATTGCTCCTTTTTAAAGTCTTACTACAAAATTTAAAAAAAAATACAAAAAAAAGAGGGCGTCTAAAATCAAAATAAAATAAGAAATTCATACTTTTATATGTATATAGCAGAGCTATCCCGTTTGAAAAGGGACATGGACTGTATAGTATTTTGTCTTTTTTTCTATAAGCGTAGGCCTTGACCCCCCCCCAGTAATCTTTCTTTTTAAAAAACCCAACAGCATGATCTAAAATAGCAGATTGGATACAATTTATCCCAAAAGTAAAAACAAAAAGTCTTATTCAAACAAAAACAAATAGGAATTTTAAAATTAACAAATGTTCTTGAGGTCATATCAGAACTTTCACATCTTTCTTATTTTTTTGTATTTTTTTAAAAGAGGGGTTAAAAAATTAAATGTGAAATCCTTTTATTAATTGACTAGCAGAGCTATACCGTTTTAAAACGGGGACGTTGTATTGTTATTTGTCTTTTTCTTCAAATTATCAATCTTTCGAACTCCTGGTATACTTCTTTTTTTTTCAAAACAACAACATGAATCTAAAATTACATATTTGACTCAACTTTAAAATTTACACATAAAAATCCTTAAAAACGAAATGAAATAGAAATTTAAAGACTTTAAAACTGTATAAGCCATATTAGAGTTATAAATTTTTTTCATTTTTTTTAAAATAGGGGTTAAAAAATTAAATGTGAAATCCTTTTAGTAATTAATATGATGATTGATTCCTGCGATGGGGTAAAAATTATAGTATTTTTTATACAAAAATTGGTCTTATTTAGATAAATAATAGAGGATTCCATCTCGACAATATAACATTTGATTTAGTTGCAGAATTAAAAGAACAACCGTAAAATATTACAAAACCTTTAAGGTGATAAATCTAAAGTGATGCAAACTAAAAGAACCACTTCTGAAATAATTAAAAAAATAGGAAACTAATTTAATTACTCATTGTAGTACGTTTTTATAGATAAAAGGTTTACATTTCATAATAAAGTGTGTAAATTAAAAACTTATAAAGAAGGATTTAATTAAATTAAATTTAGAGTTTACTTGAGGGTTTGTTGATTTTAAACAGTTTTAATGTTAAGAAAGATCTAATGATAACTTTTATGTTGGTCTGTTTGTAATTATTTTAGATATTTCGAAAATTATTATGCCGGACCATGTTGACTAATCTATCTTCCTTGTTTCAAATTTAAAACTATAAAAAGAAGATTGGTCTTAAAAACATGCAACAGCTGATGACTCAAATGTAAATAAAACAATTGACTTAAAAACTAACGTTATTGTTACCTTTGTATATTCTGCTCCTGGAGAGAGCAAAAAAAATTCACAATGAAATATGAAGAATGTATTTATGACTCATCTTTTTCTATGTATATTAGATTAATAAGGGTTCTTATTAGATTTTTTTGTTTAATATCAAACATGCTAAAAAAAGTAAAGGGCTTTCTGCTTAAAAGCTAGAAAAAATTCTAGTAATTTTTTTTGATAAATGATATTTAAATATTTAAAAAAGTGTTCATAAAAACGCAACTACGGACAAGAGACTTTTATGTAAAAAAGGTTTAGAAGTTGTCTTAGTAATTTCTTATAAACACATTAAAAAAAAGAGGTAGTCCCAAAATACGACTTTTTGATTGTTTCATATGGCTTTGTATTAAATTTTCAAAAAATTATATTAAACTAGATAATATGAAATTATGGTAGTATTTTTAGTCAATGTTTTAATTTTAGATGAGTAAACCTAATTAGATTAAGAGAAGAGTTTAGAAGTTTTTTATATTTCTATATTGAAATATTGGGACTTCCATCAAACTAAAGTTTAATTTTTAATAAAAATTAATGTCATACTAGCAGTTGAAAACATGAGGATACCACAAGGGAGATTTTAATGCAACTAGACCTTTATTGTAATTATTTAAGACTTCATGGGATTAGTATTATGAACGCAAACTTTTTTATTATAATGCTAAATTTGATTCTTTCTACGCGTCATCTGATATTTCAACCATTGCAGAAAATCAACAAAAGCAAAACTGCTGTCAACAAGAATCCACATAAAAAGGGAGGTTATATTATTGGACAGGGATCAAGTCGTCATTCTTATCTCTCGCTAGCGAAAAGAAAAATGGAATTATGAAAAAAAAAAGGATTCAAACGAATAAGCGCTTTGTTTGAGGAATTAAATGATAGCTGTGTCAAATCGGAAAGATACCTCAAATAGTAGTGATTCACATTTGATTGATTACAACTCCGACGAATTCTTCCTCTTGTGAAGGCCCTGGCTCTAAATTCCTATCATCCATGTGATAAAACCTGCATAGAGTTGGTTCAATTTGAAGAACAATTTACAACTGAGATCAGAACTTTCTACGGTAATTATCTCAGAATTTCAATAAATTACCGGATACTGTAAATTTTATTAAAGAAAGCGCTTCGAAATACATTCCAACTGTACTGGAGATGCACTCGAGACACTTGTTAAGCAATTTATGGATGCTTTCTTTGGATGGTTGTAAATTATTGAAATGGCAAAAAAGAGCATGAGAAAAATCCAGCAAAATGCTTTTGAAGAGGTTTCGAAAGCAATAAAGGGGTAACTTGAAAAACAGAAAATGACAAGATTTTAAACAACATCAAATGTGGAATTTAAATGAAATACATTGTTACATTAATTCTGATCTGCAAACAAAGGCAATGTACCAAACATTGTAAATAAATCAAGAATAATATCACCAACATATTTTCAAAGGATGATAAGAGTTAAAAAATACTTTAACAGCAAATGCTCGTCAGGTGCCAATCTTCCAACTTACTGGCTACACTAACTTCTAATTATACAACGATTGTTACTTGTCAACAAAACGGATTTAAAGAATTGGAAGAAGACAATCAAAAACAAAGGTAAGTGCTTGAAATAATGCAATTACAAAAACGGTTGAAAGGCAACAATGTGCTGTTTGAATAATATATTAACAACAGATAATGAATTACTAAAAGCTTAGGTTTAAGATGATTCTAATTAAAATTTTCTGTACTTTTTTTATTTTTTAAACACATTAAAAAATTTTCTTTCTGAGATAAATAAGAAATACAATATTAAATAATCGTTATAGATCTGCCTTGACAATTAATTTTTAGAAGATTAATCTTTTATTAAATTAAAAAAATTGCGTTAGAAAAACTTATCAACTATTTTATTTTTACAAGCAATTGTTAGAAAGGTCACTATCTTGGACTTGAAAGTATGTTTCGTAATTGTGGTATACCCTTACCACATGAGGATCGGGTCCTCAGATAAAACAAATGCAGGTTTTAGGCCATTCATCTCGAACCCTCGTTCTGCTACAAACACGTGTAAATCATCCCCAAAAGTATTAATACACCTACAGTCTCATAAACAATAGGTAATAGGGAAGAGCAACGGAGATATTATTAATAAATAGTGTTAGTCTTTAAATATCCTTTCTCTTATCCAGCACCATTTAGAATGTATCCTTCTAGTAGGATACATTCTGCAATGATAAAAATTTTAAGTTTTTAATTAAAGTTTTTATTTATGCGTTTATATTTACCAAGGAGGAATATATAAACATCCTTTTAGGATTAAGAGAACTAATTTATGTTAATATAATGATAAAGAGTTAAAAAACTACTGATTAAAATTATATATGTTGGTACTCAAGTAGTTCTTAGAAATAATGATCTCTATACAAGGATAATTTGTCGGGTATAATAGTTATATAATACTGAATTGTGGGTCAAAGAGCTTAAGGAGCATCTAATTGCAGGAGAAATCATAACAGGCAAAGCAAAGGGAAAGATTGGTGTAATTTCTAGGATTGTGCAACCTAGCCGATAACTGTTTGCCTTTTATTTTGAAAATGCGACAATTTTCTTGTTTGTCTCTCCTATGCGATGACTATGGCTCAGGCTCAAGGACAATCTTTTATAAAAGGTTGGAGTGTACTTACCTGAGCCAGTATATACACATGGGCAACGTATGTACCTTTGTCAACGTGTCAGATTTTACCCATGAAATCAATAAACAATTACGACATGGCGAAGGCGCAGAATAGATTCGAGCTAAATCCTCAGCGCTCATACTGTGGGTCGACCCAAGTTCTTCTTAAACAAACTTGGAAATGCATATAACAATGATAAAGATACTAGACGATTACTTAGTATTCTTTTTTCGAAACGCGATGAGGGGAGAATCCAAGAAGAAATAAGATTACTGTTTTTGCTAAGAAATTTTGTTCATAATAAGGCTTAATTGTAATCTTTACAAATAAAGGACAAGAAGGACACTGCCCCATGTTTGACATGTTTCAAATAAACCAATATAATAATGCTCTCTTAGTCTCTAATTTACTTAAAATAAGTACTATCTAACGGTAATCCACAGTTTTTCAAAGCGTAACAAGCTAATGTTTGATTTTAAAATTAAAATCCAAAAATTTGATCGTGCTTGTCGCTCAAGAATACTGACATGAAAAAATTTAGTGAGAAAATATCATACTATATTCGTGAAAGAGTAAGCCCTAGCTCACGTGCTAGAGTCTCTATGAGATTTACGCCACACTGTGGCATATCACAAAAAAAAGAAATCTTTACAACTTATTTTTATTTAGTGCAACTTTAATTCTGTACGATCAATAAAAAAAGATGTGAATGTTCTATTCCAATAGGTAGTAACTAAAAAACAAAGCTTGACATATGTAAGAAACTAGTATCGAAAGTAGCTTTACTGCCAGTTTCTATCGCTCAATTAACAAACTAAGATTTCAATTCCTTTAATCATCATAATTAAAATGATAACGGCTTGCCTAAAATATTAACATAAATTATTTTTTTACAAAAAACCGAAAATAAAAACTAGGATTTTTTTTAATATTCTGTAATGCAGTAGTACAGGTTTATCTAAAACACTCTCTTATAAAATACTAGGAGTGCTTTCACTAAACTTTTAGGCAACAAACTTTTTTGTTTGTCATGATAAAATCTCTAATTAAATATTGAACTTAGTTTTCATCCTAGGAAAAAAACAATTTAAAATTTCCTCAGCCAAAAAATCAATAACAAAAATAAATATATCAAATCATATTTTAAATATAAAAAAAAAATGAACCAATCGATTTAATAGCTTCTAAGCAATCTTAGACTCGTCTATACTAGAACATAAATAATTATCGAAGTTATTGCCACATAAACACATCTGTGTCAAACACCTATTTCTTCCTTTATTTGCCCGCACCACCATAATCCCAAATATGGCTTTCATCTAAGACTAAACTTTGATTGTTTACCTGAGACTGTTTCTACTTCCCTTCTTTCTTGTTATTTGCTGTGGTGCAACACGTAGTAGCTGGTCAGTGCACTAGAGAAACCCCCCTTTGATTTATTTCCGTCCATTGTAATTATCAATGATTTCTTCGATACTTTAAGAAAAACCATTAATATAGACACCTGTTAAAATTAAACAAAAGATCCGCTGAAACGGGGAACAGAAAGCCATATGACACCGATTCATTCTGAGAATTTGAAAGAATGGAATGAAGTTAAGTACGTAGGAAAAAAAATAGGGTCGAGTGCAAGGTTTTAAAATTCACCATTATCTTAAAAGTAAGGGTAATGTATGTAACAGAGGTCGTTAGCTGTTTACTGCTCTAAGAGCCTAAAGCTGCAAGTATGTATGTACAGACACTAAAGTTTGCTATGGATTTATGTTTACCAAGAACTTTAACATAGGGGGTTCTTAAAAATATTTTTTTCAGACAGATCAATAGTTTAATTAAAAAAACGACTTAGAAATATAGATGTCAACAAAAAATAAAACAAATTTCACAAAGGAACAAGAATCACTGCAATTAACTAAAAAATTATTTACGAGCTTGGATTGGTCAATAGGCTCATCTTGGCGTCTGCATGATGATTTTATGTAACTGAGATGTCGGTAGGGTGTTATTTAACCAAATGATCTTAGTTATAAAGATCTCCATTTTTTTTATTTCTATGAAGTTTGTTTGTTTATCCTCATTTTTTTCGTGAAACAAAATTTATAATTTTTAAGTGATCCAATTAGGTATTTAGGGATTCTAATTGGTTCGTCTTAGCACCATAGATTACATTTGATCTGTAATCTTAAACTTTAAAACCAAAGTATTTGCCATTCTTCACTAATATAAGATTCAAATATGTTTTAAATCTATTAGTTTAGATTTTTCTATGAAAAAATTACAAATTGTCAATTAAAGGAGACAATATCTTATTTTCTATTATCAAATTCCAAAGATTACATTTGTAGAATCAGTTTAGTCAAGAAGCTTTAAAGGATAAATATTTATTAACAGGAAATAAATAAATGACAACTATCCTTTCTGTAGTACTTAATAATGAACTTTCTTTTTTAAAAAAATCATACTTGTAACTTAGTGCTATAGGTCTATCTTTATCACACTGACATATTTAAGGATAAGAAATATGGCTGCATGTTTTTTGAATAAAGAACTTAAACATATAAATAATACCTTCATTCTTATTAGCATATTACAATTTTTTTCATGTCCATGATTTGATCTCAAGAAGACAGTACTTTTCAAAATAAAATCCCAACAATATTATGACTTATATTGAAGAATAATAGTTAAAAATTCTTTTAAAAGCTGTAAATACAAAATAATCACCCGTGTGTGTCTCAGGTTAAAACATCCTATACCATACCTTGTTGTGAGAATTAGATTTTTCAAACGTGCAACAAATATCGTATGTATAAAAATAGAATGGGCGATGCTGTAATTTACAAGTTATATCGAGAGTTATGGACTATATTTCGAGCAAGTTTGTAAATCATTGAATTAATGTGTTTGAAAACACGTGCTAAATGTAAGAAAAAAAAACATTGATTAAATTATAATTATTTAAAACACTTTCTACATATGATCTGGTAAGACTATTGTGGTCTAATACATTAAAACAATTGTGTATCCACCCCCTAAAAAATGTCTTAAATAGATTTAAAACGCAACAATTTCGTAATTTATTTAAAAAAATTTTATTTATAGTGTGGGAAGAGAGATCTATCCAAATTGTCTATTTAATTTTTTCTTCTTCAGTGATAGGAAAAACATCTTAAGATATTTTGAATCTCATACAAATTTTTAATATTTTTTGTATTCTTACGCTTCTGGCAATCTCCATCTCAAACCCCTTCAATGAAATCCGTTTTTATTAAAAGAGGATTTTTTTAATTGATACGCGCATGATTTTATTTCCTGCAATAGGGTACGTAATATAATCATAAATTTTTTTTTTATTGTTGTTGCCAAAAGGTCGGGATCCCCTTCAAAGACTCTTACGATGATTGTGTTTAAACCCAGTAATGTACTGTGAGATTTCTTCGGATGGGAATCCCCTTTTAGTGTCGTGTGCGGTAAGACACATAACATACCTATTTAGGCGTGATTCCCGAAAAAATCGAGCTACTACCTTGCAAACTATTCATGCCTGAACAGATTAGATCCACAGTAGACAGTATTTGCAGAGTGGTTAGAGACCCGGGGAGAGAGCATCCCAGTAGTGGTATAGTCGGCCCCATATCTTTCATAACGGTTCCAAGCAGACGTTTTACACTGCCAACTCACTGTTACTTGGACTCAAGTCTCCTACCTGTTTCGAGCCGTGGTTCGCATTGGGGGTTTACCGATAGTCATATCCGCTGGACCTTCCCCCTTCTTAATTCTAGCTCCTCATATCGAAGACATTCAAGTTTTACGGGTTCGAACCTGTAAGCATATATAATTTGGTATCCGATTGCTTCCTACTAAGCTATGGGACTATTTAAATTCTTTTATTAATATGATGATGAAAGTACTTTGAATGCAACAAAACAAGAAGAAATCACACAACAACAAGCAGATCCTATCTGATCATACTTAAGGTTTAGCTTTAGATGTCTATCTTTTTTGTGACTTAATTAATGGTGTTTATACTTAAATAATCAACTAAAGGCTAATAAATTTGTAATTTACAATGCGTGGGTTTTTAATTTATATGGTAGGATTAAATCAACCTTTTAATTATAACGATTTAGTAAATGAATGTATTTAAGAAAAATATTTGTTAAAAAGAATTGTCACGGTATTACTACTTATAAGTGTTTATTTACAGTTTTGAAAGGTCTTATAAAGCACTATAATTATAAAGAGTTGTTACGTTTTATATTATAGTTCTAAATTCTTAGAATATAATTTATTTTATGTAGCTCATTCGTAAAAAAATTGCTCTTGGGCAGAAATTAAAAACTTCTATTAAAATAGCATTTAGATGTGTGGTATCCCCACAATAGTGATCTTGATTTGACACTGTGTTGAGAAAATCTGATTGTGTTACAGAGTTCTGAAACATTGTTTCCATAAAAAGCTTAAATACAGAAGAACAGAGAAAAAAAGAGATGAAAAGAAACCACCCTACACTCCAGACTCCGACCACCAACAGCAGACACTAAATACCAGACTACACGGGCTGCTAAAGCCTAAACCAACGACTTAAAAATAATAAATTTTACTCGATCTTATTGAGACGTATTTTTCCTTAGGATAACTTCAGATGCTTTACATATCAGAAAATTGATGAGTCACAGAGAAATTCTTTAATTTTTTAAATAAAAACTCTAACAACTTGTTGTGAGCTTTTTCAATTTATTTATTATCCTTGAAAAAAACTTACAATTTCTTTAGAGAATTCTAAAGGAGGTAATATATTTGAACCAAAAATATTTTCTTCGCTTGGAAAGTGCAAAAGTATAATTATTACGTTTCTCCTGATAAGGCTTTGATGTACAAAAAAAGAGGTCTTTTTGGACACTCTGATCATTTTAAGAAAGCTAATTTTGTTAGAGAGCGAACATTGCTTTAACTTTTTCCTTGAAATTTGTATCCTTCTTAAGAATTTATCGATAAATTTATTCCGATATTCAAAATTACATAATGTGATGTCTCAGCCATAGGAAAAAAAACTTGCAGAATGCACATAAGGTCATTTAAATACTTTTTTTAGGTAAAGAATTTTCAGTAAACTATGTTTCTAGATTTCTACACATACCCCGGGATGCGGTTTGTATGGAAGTATTCCTCCAACAGACTAAAGTTTCCAGCTTGTCCTTTTATAACATGTTTAATCGAATAGTATTTATTTAATGGGGTTGGTCTTAAAATTCGTGTTTACTGGTTTCTTCTATATTTATACCTTAATACTTGATATGAAACCTTATAGGTTTATTCAAGATATCAAAATTATTAATAGAACCAATTATAAAATACAAGAACTTATGTCCGGAATTGACCATCATGCAACAATAAAGACCAATAAGAAAAATGTGGTTTTTAACCACAATTTTCCTAACTAAATTTTCCTTAAAATAAAAAGTAATTGGCAACTGGTCATGTTTGGATTGAAACGTTTTATTTTGATTACGGAAAGCCATGATTTTCGATCCCCTTCCTGGGGGGGGTTTGCTTATATATTTATGTTTATTTTTATTTTATTTTATTTTATTTTATTTTATTTTATTTTATTTTATTTTATTTTATTTTATTTTATTTTATTTTATTTTATTTTATTTTATTTTATTTTATTTTATTTTATTTTATTTTATTTTATTTTATTTTATTTTATTTTATTTTATTTTATTTTATTTTATTTTATTTTATTTTATTTTATTTTATTTTAGATTAAATTTAATCTAAGAATAGAATTAATGTCAACTTTATTTCCTTAGAATAATGACGCAATAAGAATAATTAAAAAAGGAATTATCTTCATTCATTTTAATTAAACAATTATACTTAATTGCTGTCAATTGTTTCAATATGAAAAAGATCAAATCTAATTTAATCACGGAAGCCATGTCATTATAGCACCAAAAAATATGGGTAGAACTGCGGTATAACTTTTCTACATAATGATAAACTTTGTCCATGAAACAGCGTACATGACTAACCAATTATAACTCACTCTTTATTCTTGACCAACATTTTCCTTTTATCAAATCAAAAATCCTTTTCCTTTAATCCTTATTTTGAATCAATATGATTATTGGTTAACTAAAAATACAAAAGGTACTAAATGGAAAAAATTTGTAAATAAATGATGATTTCATGTTTATGTAAATCTGGTTTTCTTCATCTAGCAACCACGACGAACTTTTTACTAAATTTTATTATAAATACTAAATATATTTTGACCCCAAGACTGAACTATGGGAAATAAATATTTTTACAATAAATACGTTTTGGGCTCACAGGGACGAGAGTCATTGAACATTTTCTGTGTCTGTCTGTCTATCTGCTGGGGATGCCACAAGAACATATTTATACACTGCATTGAGAAAATTGGATAGGAGTAATTGCCATACAAGTATTCTTTTGCGCATAATTTCTTTATGTGTATGCATTGAGTTGAAATGTTTTTTTTAGATGCCTTATCTGATCTTTAAAACTGTGTTAATATTTCTTTTTTTTTAAAGGATTCACGCTTTTTATATCATTTAAAAGTATTCCAAATGCTTTTAGAAAAGAAAATTTTGTCTTTCAAATAAAAGCTAAAAAGATAAATACATCAAGAAAACTACTTCCATATGATGAGTAAGTTTTAAAAACATAAAAAAAGAATTTGAAAGCAAGAGCAGTACAAAGGATAGGTTGAAACTATGGAGTTAGAGGAACATGCCCCTAAACACTTTGAGAACAACATAAGGATATAGCGTTGCAAAATCAATCCCAGACACTTTTTGCATTACTAGCATGTACAGCATTTTACACCCTTCTCTAAAAAACCAAACTATGTTTTTGCCTCACACTTTTAACTGATTTTTATTTGAAAAAACCTAAGTAGTTATCTTCGCATCTATTTTAAAAAGAACTAAATAATAAATAAAAATTCTTTAAATAATAAGGGTGCAAGAAGCTTTTTTAGCAGGAAGAATTACTCCGCCATAGTCTAATTCCATGATTTTATGAGGAAATATGTCTAAAGTAATTAGAGTGGTTAAAAATTATACTTTCAAGAAATAGTTAAACAACAGCAATATTATTTTTCAAATAACAAAAGGAGAAGTTTCAAAACGCTCAACTTATAACAAAACATAAAAAAGAGCTCTCCCCTTATATTCCATCCTACTGTTTTAACAATTTGCTCAATTATTACAAAAAAATAACATAAGTTTATTCTTTAACTGCGAATTGGGTTTTAGCTTTCCTTCCTTTACTTTTTTCTCCGAATTCGATGGTTTTACGATGATGTTTTTCTACTTTCACAGATTCCTTTTTTGCTTTATAGAGGACTTCACCAAATTTAATGCAAATCTTCATTACTATTTTCATTGGCTGATCGATAGAATTTTGTTGATTCTTGATGACCTACTATGAAGTCTGTCTCTTTTTTTTTAGAATGATGGACACTTACATGGGGTTCAGAAATCTTAGCAGATCTTTCTAACTCATTTTTATTTTGATTATCCATTCGCTTCTTTTCCTGGATTCTTGCACTACTGATTCTTTATTTAATCTCTTTCTTAATTTTCTTCTTCTTCCTTTTCTTGATCTTTAGATTGATCTTCTATCTAAAATCTCTTAGAGTCTTGATTATTTGAATTTTTCAATGTTGAGCCCAAGCTCCTTATAAGTCTGTTTTTTAGATTCTTTCTCTTTGAAAAAGCTTCATTAAAGTTTCGTTGAAATCTTGACAAAGATTTTTAAAAAACAGGCTTCTTCTTCCGTAGCCTGTCACAAAGAAGTTTGTTCATCTCATCGTTTTTCTTGTTTTTAAGATTTACTTTCTACTTTCTTTAGATAATCTTTATCATTCCTATTGCAATATTTGAATCATTTTTTGTTTGTTTACAGACCATTTAATCCAAATTCTCAGCTGTATCCTTGGATCGGTTGTGGGATTGATTCCTCCTTCTTTTTATCGGAATTATCCATTTTACTTCTTCTGTCTCATGTACCGACTGTGTAACATCCTTTTCCTTATTTCCTATCTGTTCTTATCAGAGTTTTCCAGTTTCATCACAATCGGCTTGGTAATTCCGTTTTCCTTATCCCCCCCTTTTCTTTTATCAGAGGTTCCTCAGCTTCATTTTTGAATGTTTTTATGACTCATCTTTTTTTTTGTGTTTTTTGTCTTGGAGTCCCAGTTTTCATTAACGGATTGTGTAACATCCTTTTCCTTATCCCCCACCTTTTCTTATCAGAGTTCTCAGTTTCATTTGATGTTTTTGACTCATCTTTTTCTTGTGTTTTTTGTCTGGAGTCCTCATTTTTCATCAATCGCTTGGTAATATCCTTTTCCTATCCCCCACCTGTTCTTTATCAGGTTCTCAGTTTCATTTCCCTAGTGTGTACCAGGCCTTTTTCCTTTGCGTTTTTTTGTCCTCCAATGTCTCTTTTCTTTTCCAAATTCAGTTGTTCCTTATTGTCTTTATTCCTAGATTTCTCAATTGCCTTTCAGGCTCATTTTTGACTCTGAGCCTTTCCTGTCCTTATCAGGGCTTTCTTAGCGCCATTTTTAGTTTCGTTTGTTGAGCAAACTCTTTTTCATTATTTTTAATTAACATCATGAGAACTTTTAGTTGTATAGTTGTCTTGTTTAAAATAGATTTCTTTCGTTATCATTTGGTTCCCTCTTTATCAGAATTTTTTTCAGTCTTTTTTACCGACGAGATTGTTTATTGTCTGTTTTATCTCACTTTTTTTAGTTTTCACTTCATCTCCTCCTTTTCAGCGTTTTTTCAGCGTTTTTTTCTCAAATCTGTTCCCTACGAGTCCCCGTAGTTTTTTAGCGTCATTATCGTTTGTCTTCAGCTGTCGGATTAGTTTTCCTGAATTAGAGTCTCCTGTCATTTTTTTTGATTTAAGACCCGGGGCCCACATCCCCCCCGTACCCCCCCCCCCCCCGGCCCCCCCATTATCAATACCTTCATTTATTTTTGTCATCTTTTGATTCCGGGCCTGAATTTTGCATAGAGTTTTCTTCTTCAATCTTTTTTCTGGACCACCTAATGGAATTTTTTTCCTCCCTCTTTTTTTCTCTTCAAGATTTTTATCTTGCTCTTGCTTTTTCTCATTAACCCGTGGTTTCTGTTTCATGATGAATATCTTTCATTCTCAAAGCGTTACTGAGTTTGCTCATCAAATCTTTTATTATATTTTTTTTATCATCCCCCTCGTCTACTTTCTCTTTTGATTGAATGGTGAAATTAATTTTCGTTATTTTATTCTTACTTTTTTCTTTCTTATTATTTGATACATCCTCACCGTCAGATTTTTCTCGCGTAATCAACAGTACTTTTCTCGTTCGAAAACTGGAATTTTTATAATTACTCTATGCTTTTAGGAATTGGGCGCTGCCTCTCTTTATTTTGTAGCTTTATTCAGGAATTTGTAAGTTCTGCTTCATCAGAGGGTTTTTTTGTAAGGGACATTCAAAATTATTTTTTTGAAAATAGATTATGGTATGGAAAACTCCAGAAATAGGTGCCTGAACTTTTGTTCTAAACGATCTGTAGTTTTATTAACTCTTCAAACTGTTAATAATGATCAGTCATAATTTTAATTTTTTGCTGCAAGTTCTTCGAATCTATTACATGTCTTATTTTTTCTTCTTGAATGCATGTCTAATGGATACCTTTTTCAATTAGTTTACGAAAATCGGTGATATCAGTTTTATAGCTTTCAAAAGCATTACATAGAAAATTCGAGATATGATTGTATAGGTGATTTAGGATACCCCTATTTAGTCTTTAGATTCTTCCTCCTCTCAATTTGGAAATTAATTCATCGATTTTTTTCTTTTTTTACTTTGAAATCTTTTCTTGCGTAAAAGAACAGCGGCATGAAGAAGGCAATTTATTGTAGATTATAAACTCGTTAATGTTCAGAATTTGATTCTCCTAGTTTACATATGTCTTTGAAGACGTTGATTTTGAGAATTTCTTTTTACGTAAGTTGCTACCTGAGACTGAAGCTTGTTTTCGCAGTATGGATTATATTCGTATTATGAATTATATGATTAAGATGATTATCACAACCACATCTGTATGCTATCTTCAGATAGAGAAGTCAAGTATATCGATTTTAAGAAAATATGTAAAAGAATTCATTAAATTTGAAATTCGATTCCTCTAAATCTCATAAAAAAAGGTTACTGATTAATTTCTTACGCAAAAACTGCATAATAGTAATTAGTCATTTGTGAAGTAATATTATCTGGATTTTGAAGTATTTAGCTAACAAAAAAGATTGTTAAGACATTTGTTGAATAAAGTTTCTGCCTTTTAGTTAAAGTTTTTTTAACTAGATTAGTTTACAAATATTCACAAACAATAATAGTAAACCTAATTAAAAAACAATAAATTAAACATATAACTACATACAAAAAGAGTTATTTACATTGGAAAATTTATAACAAGTTCCAATTTTTTTTTAAAAACTAGTAATAAGGTTGTCTATGTTGTGTTTACAAGTAAAACAGAAGTCATAGCTTATTATAAGCTTAATTTAGAGGAGTTAATGTTGAAATTGAAGCGGTCTTTAATTATTTTAAGGTAAATATTCGAACTTTTTTATAAAAGCTGCCGTTAATAGTTACATACAAGTTGTCAATAGAATTTTCTAAGAGATAACCTATTTATCTTTACTTTGAAAAGAGTTAGTAAGATAGTTATCTTCTTTCAGCCCAGTGTTTGGCTTAGGTATTGTTATAAAATAAAATTTAAGCAAGCAACTTTTTTTAAAATAATGTATATTTTTTACGTCGATAATTGTGATATACATTAATTATAACTCTTTGTTTGGTCACGAACACTCCATCGTCAGTGGTCCACGCAATACAATATTATCTAATCCTCGAAAGAAGGGTAAAAAGATAGTTATCGTATAATCTACATAAATTAATATTCATTAAAACTTATTTAGTTTTTATCGGAGTGGCTTGCTGTAAGAGACTGTAATATTATTTTCGAGATTTTTTTGGGGGGGGAGGGGGGGTGTGGCCATCAGTTAGGGGAAATCTTTATAGAGACTCTGGTG